>CAAKHD010000742.1:15201-25307 GCA_901007705.1 Fistularia tabacaria
ACACACACACACACACACACACACACACACACACACACACACACACACACACAGACATAGAAGGAATCCGAGCCAGTGTCCCAACCCCTCATCTGCAGTCTAGCCAGCGATGATCTCAAGTCGGACCGAAACGTGCAAAATATGTCGCACCTTTTACTTTTTTTTTTTTCTTCGCCTTTGTTTTCTGCTCCGCCGCTCCATTTTCATCAACATGTGCATCTTTTATCTGGAGGCGGGAAGTCAGTTTTTTTTTTTTTTTTTTAGTTGTTTTTTTTTTGTTCTGGTTTTCCAGTCTGCCGAGGGTCCGGTTGCTTTTGGAACACAATAGAAAAGGCCCAGGGCTTCCTCAAGGACCTCGGGTTTCTGCGCAACAGCCTCGGCGTGAACCAGCCAGTCAGGAAGTGGGTCAGGAGAGTTTCCTGGATTGACTCCAAAATGTTTGTACACACAGAAAAATACTGCGTCCACCTTTTCCACCCTTCCTTCACCCCCACCCGCAACCGCTACTTCTCACAGCATCCTTCTGCGCCATGATGGCGAGCATACAGTTGTGCCCGGACGCCCTTTGCACGATTTATAATGCACCTTCCCAGCCTCTGCGAGCACAGACACCGCTGAAGCACTTTTTCAGGTCCAGCGCCGATGAAACATTGGGCATCGGCCAATCCCAACAGCAATCTAAATTCTAACGTTTGCTACCCTGAACCGTTCAAAATAGGGGGACGGTACAATTTCTCGACACTTGTTCTGCTTTTGTGGCACCGCAGGGGGCGGTGTCAGGGAATCCTCCAGCAGAAAGCGGGCCACCCAAACAAAAAGAAGAGGAGCGTTGGATGCTAGCAAGGCCGCCCCTCCATGCCGCCGTTCCTCCCGCTCACATCCGAGAGACGGCGTTGCGGCGGATGGGCCCAGACCATCACTCTGGCCAGGAAGCAAGCTTCTGCCAGGAGGTGGTGGGCGGAAATCCGCTTCAGCTGAGACATTGATCGTGCTCCTAATGCGAGTCACGCTGGTTAGCGCGCTAATACAGATAGTGGGCGTAGAATGAAAAAAAGAAAAATTCAATGCCACTGTCCTGCATGAAAACAGCTCAGGCGATGAGCAGAATGCCTCCAGTCCTTTCTTTCCTTTCCTGGTCGTTCTCTGGTTACAACCGTCTGACTTCAAATTGAGTTTCAGGCAGCAGTCGCCTGATATTTCCCTTTCTCATCACATAGAAAACAACTGAATATATTTACGGGTGGATGAACCCCTTGACAGCACGTCTCCCAGCAAGTACGTCAACACATCATTGTGTTATGGAACATATACACGCATCTATCAATAATGGTTGATGCAGTGATTTTGTCCAGATTTTTATGAGGTCATATATCTGGGTGGGGCTTTCCTGCAGCAGATTTCTCAGTCCCCTGTGGAGCAACAAGAGTGCGCACAGAAAACGCACACTTGGTTATCTTTCTGCAAAGGTTTGCATTGGCCTAGAGCTGATAGGCAATGTCTGTGAGGCGTTCAGGGACACCATCTTACCGACCAAGTTCCCCGTCATCATCTGGCGTCTCACTCGCTGACTGCGCCTCACGTGTTGCAACACTTCAGGCCAGGGCTTCGCTGCCAACGGCAGTGATCTCAGAGGCATCCCGCCTCCGCTCGACACCACCGTTTCGTTGCCGGAGCGGAGAGCCCTGGCCGTGACGAGAGGTGCCGAGGAGCCCCCAAGATCCCGCCGGCTCCACATGCCGGCTTTAAATTGCATTTGGACGCAGCAAAGGATGCGTCGAGGCACTGGGCTGAATTTTACCCACCACAGCGGTGGGACCAGCGGATCGTCAGCTGCTTCGGCTCAGACACACTCAAAGCTGGGCGGCATGGGAGTTTGTTTCAGAATTACAATCAGGTGTGCGTTCCCAAACGTCACCATTTGCGAGTGAACGGAAGAAGAGCGAGGAGATGCCGATGATACGTTGGAAGTTGATATTTCGGTTGAATCGGTAAAAGAAAAGAATACAGCGGCAAATATCCGCAGGGTTGTAAGAAAGGAGCGCGGATGGGCTGGATCTTGTCTCCACACGGCTCATTTTTTCCGATTACAATTATCCAAAGTGATTGAATGGACGCTGACACAAGACAGATAGACGCTGCGCATTCCTCATTTGAAGGAGCAGAAGCCGGCAGATGTTCCGCGTCGCTGCCCGGTGAAGTGAACCGCTATCCCGCCCTCCAGATTTTGTTTGGTGTCACTGCGGCGGTACGAAATGACCCAATCCAAATCTGGTATCGAGGATCCGTGGCCACACACACACACACACAAACACACACACACACACACACGCAAGTTCCAAACCAGAACCATTTTTCCTGAAAGAACTTTCAAAGAGGCCATCCCTATGGTTCCTTTTGTTCGAGCAATCATTTCTTTGGAAGTAACAGTTCTCTCAGGATTTTGGTCCTGGTTCTTCACGAGAACTCCGGATTTTGACCGCAGGAACTACAGACCTCTTCAGAAACCCCAAGTGTTCCAAACCAAAGAGCCGGGTTCTAATTTGGTTCCGCGAGCGGAGGGGGAACTCGGGTCAATCGTCCAACGGGAGCGTTTTAATCCCGCGGTGGAGATGGACCTGATGTCCAGGTGCAGGTTTGGCTCGAGGGCCGAGCAGGAGAGCGGAGCCAGCGGGAACCGGGTTCGGGGGTTAACAACGGAGTTGGAGAAGGTATTTCTCTTCCTTGAAACAACACCGATTTGCATAACCCTCCCGGGCCTTAAAGTGCCAGTAGAAACAAACAACTAGGGCCGCTGCGGCTCAGTCGGCGCCCCCTTAAATCGGGAGGCTGGCGGTTGGATTCCCGTCTCCTCTTGTCTGCAGGCAGAAGTGTCCTCGGGCAAGACACCGAACCCCCAAGTGAACTGAACCCCCCAAAAGAGCCACACAAGTGGAGACCGTTAGCCATTAGCCAAAGGTTTCCTTCACGTAAAACCCCAGAAAAAAAAAAAAATGTATATATATATCTGTATATATAGAGAGAGAGATATATATATATATACCGTATTTGTGAAAAACCCTCAGAGAAGGTTCTGGGTGAAACCACTTTAGCAGGTAAAGGGGTGAACCATTCATTTGGATTTTTAGGAAGAACCCATTTCCGATGGGTTCTCCGTTGGCGCCCTCCAAAGAAGGGGTTTTGTTAAAAAAGTCAAAAGGTTGGACGTGTGGAGAACAGCTGGAGGAGAGAACCCCGGGGGGAGTTCATAAACAGGAAGAAGTGAGCGCGGAAGTGGGGCGTTTTCTCCGTCGGACATCGACGCCTCCGACCAAACCCCCGACCGAGTTTCCACGGGAAACGGCCGAAGCCCGGGTCCTGACAAGCAGAGACACATCCTGCAGCAGATAAGCTCAACAGTTCCCCGTCGGACGACCGGACACTGTCTCATTAGTCGGGGGGTCGGGTTGAAAACCCGACGCAAAAGCCAGAACATTCTGACCAGCCGCTAAACATCCAGCCTCATTAAGGAACCCCGCTAATGACCGGCTCTGCTCACAATCCAAATATTAGCTTTAGAAGGTCTCCACTTTGACATCAGGTCATTAGTAGCAGAGCCGCAGCATCAACACAAAAACACACACACACACACACACACACACACACACACACACACACACACACACACACACACACACGTACGTACACATTGGACCGGAAGAAAAACACAACGCAGTCTTTCCCCAGTTTGCGTGTGCTTGTGTACTTTGGAGCCTCGGCTCACATGTGCCTGAGAGCAACCGCAGGAGGTTGGGAGGTCTTCGGTTAACAAACAGCGCACATTTACAAAGACCTTACATTCCGGGGCCTGGTTTCCAGAGCAGATGTGGAAAATAATGGTCGTTCCTGGGCTCGTTTTTTTTGTCTCGTACGGAGGTTCCACAACAAACCGCACGCCCGGTGGCGTGACCGAGCAGGACCGCCATTCAACATCCAGTGGCGACTTTGTGAAAGCCAATCCGGCGGTGAGCGAGTGGCGGATTGGCGTATGGTGGGCATGCATGCTGCCGGCGCTCCTTACCTCTCTCGCACTGAGCCCCGGTGAAGCCGTAGGTGCAGACGCATCTGTTGGGAGCCACGCATCTCCCTCCGTTCAGGCAGCCATTTTCGCACACCGCTGCGAGGAGGGGAGGACAGATAAGGTCACGTTTTATCCATCGGCCATGCTAACGAGGGGCTGGCTGTCTAGCACATCTGATGTTTAAAAACCAAAAACTCGACGTGCTTTTACGATAAATATTCTCACGGAGTAAACCCTTGCACACAACTGCAATAAACGCGTCAAAAAAAGCAAGGCAGACACTTTTAGCCGTGTAAACTAGCCCGGCCTCGTCCTTCCCGACCAGAACCAGAGAAGGGGATTTGTTGAAAAACCCCGTTTGTGTTTCTTGCCCCCCCACCCCCACCCCCCCTTGGATTTCTGGTTAGCGATTGGCTTGCCGGCTGGAGTGAAACCCAAACTCCAGGGCGAGGGGGAGCTCCCTCCAAACCGCACCAGCACTTTGACGGCTGAAGATTACTTAATTTCACCCCCAGAACATTTCTCAGTCAACCGTATCCCGTTCTTTAATTTAGTTCGTCTAGACATGGATGGAATATGAAATAAACGCAAATCTGTTCACTCAATGCTAAGGTGACGGTGTTTTAAGAGACAGCGCTGATGCCTTGACGCGGCAACGATGGTTGGGATAAACGTTAAAAAATTATTAATAGTTATTAATCTGACTGCAAAGATGAGCAAACTCAGGATTTCTGTATGGCCCATGAAGGTTGGTCGTCCACTGAACCCCACGTTGTAGTTGTGCGATTGTGTGTGTGTGTGTGTGTGTGTGTGCGTGTGCGTGTGCGTGTGCGTGTGCGTGTGCGTGTGCGTGTGTGCGTGCGCGTATGTGAATGGGTCAATGCTATCCAGTGAAACATGCTTTGAAACCGCTAGGTGTGATAGCACTCGTTAAGTCCATTCACAAGGTGACAGGCTAATGGTTAGCACCTCAAACGGTAGCTCCACCTCAATCGACGAGCGTGTGTGTGAATGTGCGAACGCTATCTGAAAATGCAAGAAAGTGCTCCATAAGTGGGGACCATTCACAAGCTACCGGGCTAACCCTTAGCATCTTGCATGGCAGCTCTGCTACCATCAGGAGTGTGAGTGTGTGAGTGTGTGAGTGTGTGAGTGTGTGAGTGTGTGAGTGTGTTCGAATGGGTGAGTACAATCTTTTGTACCGCATTCTATGAGTGGAGACTGTTCGCAAGTTAATATGCTAACGGTTAGCGCCTTTCAGGGCAGCTTTGCAAACATCGGTGTGAGAGTGCATGTGTGAATGGGTGAATGCAATCCAGTCCAGTGAAGTCCAGACCATTTGCAAGCTAACAGGCTGAGCTGGGACGGCTGATAACATTGCAATTTTCCCAAGCAATTACATTTCTTTGGATCTAATAGTATTAAAAAATCTAATTATGCAATTATTAAATCTGGTTTGCAATAATGAAGCATGGGCTAGTATGAGTTTGTTTTTGATTGGCGGTGGAGGTGGGCTGGTTGGAGGGAAGGGCAGTAATAACACTGAAAGGGGCATATTTGACGTGCTGGAGGTGCAACGTTTTTCCAAACAGTGACTCGGGGGAACCTGTGCGTTCGGACACTCAATGCGAGATATGAGCGTTGGTGGAGAAGCAAGTCCCGGCAAGGCGTTCAGGTGACACTCACGTTGCCCGCAGTGGTTTCCGACGTAGCCTTTCTGACAGAGGCAGTGGTCCTCGGCGCAGGAGCCTCCGTTCATACAGCGGATATTACAGTGCTGGACTGCGGAGGGATGCAAAAAAACAAAACACAGACGTAGGGTTAAACATCGGACGACGAGCATCTCCTAGGGATTAGATTTACAACGTCAACAAAACGCGATGGAGACCATATGCTGCTCCAAAGTCAAACGCAAATATAATTCCCTGTAAATTTACGGGCGTGCTAACAGATGAGCACATCGGGTAGAGGTGATGAAAGTAGCAAGACGGCTACATGGAGGAGATGTTTACCGTGGACCTTTTCCAACAAACACACACACAGACACACATTAACACACAGGACAACCCTGTCAGATTGAACACTATTTTGAGAGAACACGATTCCAACATAAATCGGTTTGCTGCAATCTTGGGAGAGTTGTGTGGCATGTTTACAGCAATTAGTTTGGCTTTCCATCTGAGCGTTCTACGTTTGTGCTCATTAGAAGGAAAAACAAAGATGCAGTATTTGTTGGTCAAAGAAGTGGAGCCAGGCTCGCTTTGTTCTAGAGCTGGGGACTCTAACGCGTTTATTTCGATTAATAATTCACAGAAAAGTAATTTACTGAGAAAATGAATCGATTTAATCGCACTTTAATTTGCACCACGGAACCTTTCACTGTGTGCTAGTCCCAGGGAGACAGATTTCACCGACGCACACCTCAATTAGCATTACAGCTGGGATGACGCTGGTTGAATAGAATTTAAATATTCTTCCTTATGGAAATATAAACATATATAAATATAAATATATAAAAAGGGAGTTCACATATCACAGGGGCACCTGCACTCTCCGTTAGCACCTCAACACTTGGACATGTTGGAACTAGCATGCAGGTCGCTAATGGCTAATTCTAGCTCTGCAGTGGAAGGTAGCAGCTTTGCTAATACGAGTCAACACACGACCACATGTCGGGGTTCTCATCCAGGAATTAAAAATTCTGAGGTTTAAGCTCATGTATATTTGATGTGATTAGTTTACATTAATCAATTACAAGGTTCTCAATTAATTAGATTTTCTGATCTGAACATATTTTAATTCACATTTTGATGCATACAGTTTAGTCCGTGCTACGTTGTCTTGACTGGACTCAATAACAGCCAAAATAAATAACATAAACTTTCACGCGTGAGTCATCGCGTTTTTTTTCCGGGCATGACTTTGCGACCTGAAAAGGAAAGATGTGGGTCCAAGGGGCGTTGGGGGTGTGTGGGTGTGTGTGTGTGTGTGTTTGTGTTAGCTACGTGCAGTTCCACAACCTGACTTGGATCCACAGGACGGGGCGACCTGGCCGTTGGGGCAGGTGCACATGTTTGGTCTGGAGCAGAAGCCGTCTCCGCACGAGCTCCGGCAGATGGCTGCGAAGAGGGACACCAAGTTTAGACGAAAAAAAAACAACATTCGCCCGAAGAGGAGCTTGTGTTATGCTGATGAGAGGGGAAAAATTTAGAACGACGACGTTAGAAAAACAGTGCAAATATGGCCCGGATCGACCTTTCATCCCTCATCGTTATAGAAGCCCCGCTTGGCAACGGCGCAGGGCTATTTTCTCCTCGGACTCTGTTGCCATAAGCGTGTACCGGTGTGTGTGAGGCTGGCTGTTTTCGCTCAGTGCTTCCCTTTCCCACAGAACCGCTGCTGGCACGCCCCCCCCCCCGGCCCCGGCTCCCGTCAGGTAAAGTCCGGCCACTGACCCCCCTACCCCCCCCCCCGCACCCCCCTCCCCGCCGAACCCCACTGCTAAACAATGTCATTAGAGCCGTGACAGGCAGCCTGCCAGCCGGCCGGCCAGACGGCAATCACACGAGTCTGCAGCCCTCTCAGACCTTCCTGCTGAAAAAAAACAGAGACGTGAGCGAGAGACAGAACAGAAAGCGGAATAAAGGGGAAGAAACCGACGCCAGGAGTCCGGCGCAAGCGAACCGGAATTAAAGACCAATTTCCACTCGTCGGAGGTCATGATAGCTGCTAATCACCCGAGAAAGTGGAAAAGCGTTTCTCGATTTTAATTTTTTTTTAAAAAACAGCTTTTTCAGGGTTTTTGTGATTGTTTTTTTTTTTTTATTTTCTCTCGTCTAGAAACTTCGCAAAAGACGAGTCAACGGACCGTATTCGGATCCGAAAACGTAACTTTGCCAGGTGAACGAATAACCTGCGTGTGTGCGGAGGGCCGGCGCTGAATTGAGAGCACATTAGCTGAGGCAGCTCCTCTTTCCGTGCAAACACACCCGGGATATATTTATCACTGTTTATATAAAAGGTATCATCTCTTGCCGCCGAGGCGTTTAATGAGCCGAGCAGAACGCCGAGCTCCGGCCCTCCGACCGGCCTCCGAACCTCCGGCCCCAGGCAGAATTTCGCTCCGGTACCGTTGCTTCTCTCAACCCCGGAGTCGAAGCAAACTCACTGAACCGGGGGAAAAAATCGAGCGAGCTGCACTTTCACGACGGCGCTCAAATTACAGTTCTCTATTATTTCCTTTTTTTTTTTTTTCACTGAATAATCTGGAGAACACTCACGGACGATGCACTGGTTCCCCCCGGTCAGCGTCTTCCAGCCCGGGCAGCAGTAGGCGTTGTTCCTCGAGCCGCACACGTTGGGCCTGTGGACACACAGCATTCGGCCGTCAGGGAATTTGAGGGCCGAGTTCTTATGAAAAAAAATCTCGACCCCGACGATTTGCGTGCGAGCCGTCACCCTGGGAAGGTTATCTCAGACGCACGTGTGACAACCCCACCCCGGCAAACAAAACTGGCAACAGAATAAAACAAAAAAAAAATTGATTGGGATTCTGTTTCTGTTTTTATTTTCGTAGCCAGTTTTTGGAATACAGATTTAAAAGGGTCCGCAGAAGGAAAATAAACTCTTTGAATGTCTTCTGTCCATTTTTTTTACTTCTTCAGAAAGGTTTCTGTTGTTTCTCATGATTGCTTCCTTCTTCTTCTTCTTCTTCTTATGCGACCTAAATTCCAGTGCAAAATTGGAGGTAAATCCCCACCGCCACCTCCGCCGCCGCCGCCACCCCTCCTTTTTCAAAGGAGATCAGTGAACCGTTGCAGGTCAGCTACAGGTCAGCCAGGCAGAGGTGAGGAACGAAGAGCGCCCCCCTGTGTCCTGGGTGTTTCACGGCAGAGCCGACTTTGCCCTATTAGTCCGCTTTTCATGATTTGTTTATTCACCTTTTTGATGAAAACGCGCCGCAGTTGGTCAGCGGTCTTTAGCCGGGGCCCTGCTACATTTAGGACTAAAACTCCCCCGGGGGGGGGGGGGGCTCTCGGCCCACGCTCGCCGAGGGCCGACCCCGCATTCAGACACCTGCCTCGCAGGCAGCGGGAACGCCGCGCTGCGCTGGGGGAACGGTGCAGGAAGAATAATATTTTCCAACATGTGGTTTAGTCTGGTGAGAGGACAGGAGAATTCAGCCGTCGCAAACTCATTTTCATGTCGGGGGGTTTGGCTAGTGGTGGTGGTGGTGGCGGCGGCGGTGCAAACTCACAATATCTACTCTGATGTGATGGACGCCAAACAAAAGAGCATGTCCAGAGCAGAGCCTGATAAAGGGAAGTTTAAATCCGTTTTTATTCAAAAGTTCAAATGTCTCCCATGAATGAATGAATTAATTCATTTAATTTAATAAAATAAAAGGAATTAAAATAAAATAAAAGGAAATGAAATAAAAAAAAAGGAAATACTTGTAAATTATTATTATATAAATAAATATATACAAAAAAAACAAATAAATCAAAAATGGATAAATATCAGTTAATTTTTTTCTTTTCGGATTTTCTTTTTTGAATTCTTTACTTGTTATTCATCCATTTTTTTTTTCTTCTTTTTTAAGCAACTCAATAAATTTGCTCCATGAAAACTGTTTGGAAATCAGCTAAATATTTACTGGATTAGGAATTCAATTGAAAGAGAAGTAACGAGAGCAGTAAAACAGAGCGATCAAAAGAGGTTTACAAGACAATGATCAATATCTGCATGGGGTAAAACGGTTTCATCGTTGTATATAAAAAAAATACACAATAAAATACCACAGAGACAATATTCCCAATAAACTGACAGATGACCGGGCCCGACTTTAAAATGGAAAAAAAAATACCAGCAGCAATATTTCAGCCTAATCACACACACACACACACACACACACACACACACACACACACACACAGACACACACACACACGCCTCCCAGTCCTCACGTGCTCACACACTTCACACACACACATCTGGGATTTTAGATCAGAAACAAGCAAACGCATCAGTCATGAAAGACGGGCGGGGG
>CAAKHD010000743.1:0-14076 GCA_901007705.1 Fistularia tabacaria
GAGACACAGCCACGGTCGCCCACACACACACACACACACACACACACACACACACACACACACACACAGGGGTGTGTGTGTGTGCTAATGAGAGCAGCTCCAGCACCTGTTCAGTGAGTGATCTAATTACTCTATGTTCTCCTCCTTCACAGCTCCTCGAACAGGTAAGGCTTTGGACCTCCTCCTGACAGCAGGAGGGAGAGGAGCACACGCTGCTCTCAGGGCGAGAAGGTGGAGGAACATGGACATCTACAGGAAAACATACACGGTTTCCATGGCAATTGAATAGCACTGCATCACGTCCAACACACACACACACACACACACACACACACACACACACACACACACCAGAACTCAAAATCTGCTGCTGCTTCATGTGATGTTCTTAGACTTCTGCTGCACCATAAAAGACCTGCTCACACGCCTGTGTGTGTGTGTGTGTGTGTGTGTGTGTGTGTGTGTGTGAGAAGCTGTTTGATGAAGACCCTAAAATGGGGCCTTCTTGGTGTTTGCGTGGATCCACAGCGTATCCAGGCAGGTCGATCATCTCCCATCACATGGAGCAAACGGTCCAACCTTCAAACACATGGTAGGACTCATAGGTCTCCTTTGTGCTCCTCAAGCTGACCAACACTTAATGCTCTCCGTGTTTCTTCCCATTTCTTGCCCAGATCCTCCATGGCGGAGACTCTCTCCTGGATGCTGCCATGTCCTGCCTCAGCTTTGTATCATCTGCGTTCTGGACCTCGTCCCCCCCCGTGCTGGAGCACTGGTTCCACACAACCTTCTGAGAACCCGTTACCCTTCTCAGCTTATGCTATTGGTCCACGCCAGAAACACTCAGAAATCCACAGCTCATATGATGAGCTTCAACACGCCTGCAGTGCCACCTCCAGCTCCACCTCCACACAGCATCTCACCCGCCTTCCTGTGACCTTCACTGGCTGATGATCAAACACAGGATTCTTATCAAAATATGAAACACTGCCTTCAAAGCATCCAATTACCCTCCAGCAGGTCTGACCTCCGCCGGCCCCGCCCGTCATCTCCAGGAGGTTCCACCCGACCTTCTCCCAGCCGTAGGGGCTCTGCAGCAGCGCCGGCCTGCCGGGGATGTCACCGCTGTCCCCGTCCACGCCGAACGAGCGGCCTGCCGTCCTCGGAGATGGTTCCGGGTTGTGGTGGCCCCACCACCTCCATCATTATCAGAGACAACGGAGAGGTGGAACGTGAAGACACTTTCCAGCCACACTTCTCACAGTTCCATCGAGGCCCTCTAAAGCTCCTCCAACGACATGTCGGTTGGACGTCTCAGCCGGTCCTCCAGGGCTCCAGGGCTCCACGCGGTGAAGTTCGCAGGAGGCCGAGGCGCGAAGCAGCAAACAGCAGGAGGGCAGCCGGCGCTGACCTCCTGTGCGGAGAAGGTGTGTGAAGCCACCACGGACCCGCCTCCATCCTCAGATCCAGGAGCGGATGTAGGAGGAGCTTCAGCCGGAGGTGCACGGGGCGGCCAGAGGAGGAACCTTCATCTGTTCCAGCGAAGGGAACGACGTTCAAGACGGACGGACAGAACTGGCAGAGCCCAGAGCACTTCAGCAGCAGCCAGGAGGAGCCAAACTACCCACTTTCTGACACCAGGAACCAGTGTGTGTGTGTGTGTGTGTGTGTGTGAGGATATTCTCCAGCTAACTGCACGGATCCAGATGTGCTCCTCCTGGCTGCTGCTGATTGTTTGCCTCTCTGATCACATGGAAACCGAGCAGGCAGTTCAAACCCTGACAGACGGAGGATCAACTGCACTTCCAGGCATCCGAGCTCAGATGTACATGCATATGAACAGAAATATACATCTAGTCATATAAACGTGAGGCGCTGAGAAACACATTTCTCAGTCAAGCCAAGCTAAATCTAGCCTGACAATAAAAATAATGTACTTTTCCAAAGCGCCCTTTGAAAGGGACATTGGGGTGAAGAAATATAACTGAATGAAACAGGAGCTGTCCAGGCGGCATCCGTGCTGTCGCAGCAGCACTACATGTGGACAGCCGCGAGGCGTTCAGGGACACTCCGCCAAAAGGAAACCCATATTTCACGGCTCTCTCTGAGCCCGGCCCGCATTCGCATCCTCTCACAGACACGAGTCCTGCCACAGACATCCGCTCAGAGCCTGGACATCTCCAGCTCTCCTGATCACTGGGAGATATTCTTGGAACAGATCTGGGAGAGATGGTCTCCATGAGGAGGCTGTGGGAGATATGTGTACACACACACACACACACACACACACACACACACACACACACAGTGCACTGGAAAAGTGAAGGAGCAATAAGGAAGTAATGGTCCAGTCGTCCTGCTCAGGATTAATCAGAGCGAAACAATAAAAAGTCTCCTGTCGTTCCACGGCTGGAGAGCTGAGAGGAGCAGGATGGAAACATCCTGTCTGAGTGCACCGCAGAGAAGGTGCTGCTCTCCACTCCAGAGGAACATCTAGCTTTTAAGGCCTCCATGTTGATGATTAAATAAAAAGCGGATTTGATACGGCAAGGAGTTCCAAAGTGGAAAACACCGCAGATGCAGAGCCGTCAGCGAGCAGCACGAGGAGAAGAACGTCCCTCAACGGACGGGGAGATCCGAGTCTCCCTTCACTTTCTTCTTGTCAATTCCACCTTAAAAAGTAACCACAGGGCCATCGATAACCAACTCACACACACACACACCTCGCGGCGTCAATGAAGGGACTGGACTCGTCTCCAGTCAGCCCGGAGCCTCCAATCATGTTCCCAGGCCGTCCTGATGTTCATCCGGGATGAAAACTAGAACCACCAATAACAGCAGCTTATTCCCCATCAGGCTGGTGTTTCAGGGAAGAACAGGAACCGAGTGCGACAGGAGTGATTGACTCCGCGTGCGTCAAACCTGCCAGTTCTGTTTCTTGATAGAAAATCAGTCTTTCAAGCACGGGGGCAAACGGCGCCGGAGGAATGAATTTCTAGTCTAGACTTTTACAGATGGGTTACTTTAACCAAACGTTTTCTGTTCGTTTCACGGTGTCCGTCAGATGTTTGGTGGCCTCCTGACATCCAGCCTCCAAATGATGTTCCCGTCGCGTCGCAAACAAGCTGGTGCAGCGGCGACGCTCCGAGCGACGGCGCCACAGCGAACGTCTCGCTGGGGTCAAACACATTCACACATTCAGAAATGGTGCTTCGAACTCTGCGGTGTTTGGGAGACAATTATCAAATCACTGTGTTCCTTCAGGGAACAGCAGAAGAAGAGATACCAGACACACACACACACACTCACACACACTCACACTCACACACACACACTCACACAAACAAAGGAGGAGTTTTCTGCAGGCGCTAATAAAGGCTTGATAAAGTAAACCAAGTCTATGAGTCAGCTTAAGTTTCTGAAAATACTGATTTGAAGCAAACTCTGGCTCTGGACATGGAAGGAGGAGGCCACTGACCAGCTTAGACCGTGCAGCAGATAGCTTCTTCTTCCCTTCAGGGTCTCCACAGCCAATCCACCTTCTCCATCTCAGCCTGTTCTCTGGATCCTCCTCTCTTCATCTCCTCTCTCACTACCTCCATACATCTTCTCTCTGGTCTTCATCTAGACCTCCAATTCCAATATCTTCACTCTCCCTCCTCTGTCCATGACCCAACCATCTCTGACCTTCTCTCCAAAACATCTACCGTGTCATTCCTGATCCTCTCCATCCTGGTCACTCCCAAAGAGAAGCTCCACATCTTCATGTCTGCCACCTCCAGCTCTGCCTCCTGTCTTTTCTCCAAACCATCCATCATCTCTGCTCTCACCACTGTCTCCTCCACCTTTCCTTTCCTTCTGGCTGATGTTCTTCTATCTCATAGAACTCCTGACACTTTTCTGCACCCATTCCAACCTGCTGGAACCTGTTTCTTCACCTACTGTGCAGCAGACAGCACGTGGATTAGAACCAAGCAGGGAGGTCTCCAAACAGAAACACGAGTAACAGGTTTGTTTTTAAGGAACCCAGAGAAGCAGAGCAGGTCTCAGGAAGTATCTGCCACACCTGACTTCCACAAGCAGAAGGTGCAGTCAAGGCAGGTAAAAGGTTCATTACCGGGCCAGCCATTAATCCAAGCTGTCAGACGGCGAGGTCAGAAGATCAGGCAGAAGAAACTCTGGAGGGTGTCCAGTGGCGAAGGTGAGGGAAACATGTGAGTCTGAGGCTGGAGTCGTCACGGGAGGTGATCAGCTTCAGGTGTGTGGAACCAGCCAGGTAGATGGTGAAGAAGTACTGGGTCCGGTGGCAGAGTGAGACTTCTGCACCACAGATCTTCATGTGAAGGCACCACACACACACGTGTATTCTTTTCTTCATAAGGAAGTAAATGGAGATGAAGATCTGCGCCTCCAGCGATTTACACCGAGCTCACGATCACAGGGTGAGAGGTCTCCTCAAACACCTGAGAAACACGCAGAATGAAATACCAGCTGTGAGAAGCAACCAGGACTGGACCAGGAGGTCGGTGTCCCTCACAGATCACCTCTCCCTGGAACTTCTCACACAAGCAGAGGTCTCCATCAGGAAGAGCTGAGATCCCTCGGAAAAACATGGTGTGTGTGGAGGCAGAAAAACTCAAAGGGCTTCTTCAAAAAGACTGTTGAATGAACGGGTTGATAAAAACAAATAGAAAGTAAACAAATAAAAGTAAAATATACTTTTATTATTATTAATGATGATGATAATAATAATAATAACAATAATAATAATATTCATAATTTCAATGATGATGATGATGATAATAATAATAATAATAATAATATCAATAATAATAATACTACTCAGAATTTCAATAATAATAATAATAATAATAATAATAATAATAATAATATCAATAATAATAATAATACTCAGAATTTCAAATAATAATAATAATAATATCAATAATAATAATAATACTCAGAATTTCAATAATAATAATAATAATAATAATAATAATAATAATAATAATAATAATAATAATATCAATAATAATACTACTCATAATTTCAATAATAATAATAATAATAATAATAATAATAATAATATCAATAATAATACTACTCATAATTTCAATAATAATAATAATAATAATAATAATAGTCCATTTCCGTCCGATATTGTTTTCATCGGGCAAAAATATTCTTAAATGCAACATGGATTAAAAGCAAAGGATTTGGGACAAACAAATAAATCAGATATTTTTCTATGTTTCTTCATGTTTCATATTTTCTACCTAACCAGTGGCCTGATACTGGGCAGGCTTGATGTCTGCAGGCTGCAGGCTGAAGACCACAGGGCTGTGTTGGTCCACACAGGGGTTCTCCAGGAGCTCCTGGACTCACGTGACATAACGCTGAGCTTTTAGCGCCATAAACAAGGAGGGGCTCGGCCTCCGCCGGGGTGTCGGCATGCGGCCTTTTGGCGAGCGAGATGGAGAAGATGATGGAGCCTGTTGGAGGGAGAAGCCCAGGGGGAGCTCTGATCTTTGGGGCTCATCGTCCTGACAGCTGAGGCCGCACAAGACCAGCCTCACCGCCGGAGAGTCACATTTGCTTCAACTGTGATTGGAGGCCATCTGGAATGATCACATTTAATCCCTTCAGCTTTGAATGCACACTCACTCACTCACACACACACACACACACACACACACACACACACAGGGAGGGATGTGTGGCTCATATAGAAGCTCCGTTCAGGTTTGGATCTGACGTTGTGTGGCTGCAGGTGGAAGGTGACCTTCTGCTTGATGAGGAGAAGAAAGAAAGTCAGCAACCGAAAGTGAGACGGGAAGAGAGGTGGGTTCGCCCTGGACCAATCACAGGGCCCCTTATAGACCCATCCAAACATTCACCTTCTCATTCACTCAACTGGACAATCCAGGGTCTCCAGCGAAGCTCCTGCATGGGTTTGGTCTGCACGCCCAAATAGAACCAAGTCAATAATAATCATGAAAATTATAAGAATTGATATAATTAGACTAAAGACAAGGAGTATTAATATGATCATTTTTGTTATAATTTTTATCATCATCATCATCGTCATTATAATTATTCTTGTTGTTGTAACCTTGTTGGTTTGGTGTGTCGGGCCCCTCCATGAGGAGTACTGCAGGAGTGTGTGTGTGTGTGTGTGTGTGTCAGAGGTCTGCAGGCCTTCTGCGCTCCACGCCTCCCCTCACCATTATCCCACCCTGGGAGCACACACTCCAGGACGCCGTGGAGATGGCAGCACAGCCAAGTCCTCAGGGACATTTCAGCTTGGCATGCAACACCGACTCGAAAGGCGCGCACACACACACACACACGCACACGCACGCACACGCACGCACGCACGCGCACACGCACACACACACACACACACACACACACACACAGACTAGCTCAAATGAGCATGAAGATACCTCGTACCAGCTTCATGCACAATCCCAGCTCGGGAGCAGATGTTTCCACAGACTGAATCCACCTTCAATGTCATGTGAAGGTCCTCCTCTCCTTCTCAGGACTGACAAGGATTCATCTCCATCTAAGCACCTTAAGAACATCTTCTGAGTGCCTTGACCTTATTGACCCAGCAGGTCCAAGACCAACAACCATTTCGTGCAGGTTCTAAAATGTGGACCTCACAACGTTCATGTCCTACTATAATGGACATTCATTGACCTTCTTCGCTCCTGGTTCTGCACTCTGAGCTCCACCCTGGGTCAGTCCATCACAGGCCTCCATCCACTGACCTTCTACCCCATGTCTGGCCTCCAGTGTTTCACCACAACCAGGTAGAGAAGTTCAAAATGCAGGAAAACCACGGCAGAGGACGGGGTGAGTGACACACACACGCACACACACACACACACACACACACACACACACACACACACACACACTCTTGCTCACGCAGAGGTTAAGCAGTGACTGTAATGAGAAGACTAATGAGTTGTGTCAGTCAGCTTGTCTGCCGGGAGGAGAAAGGGGAGGAGTCGCTCTCCCTCCATCTTCTTGTCTTTCTCCTGCTCCTCCTTCACCCCCTCCAGGATCTCCTGCTCCTCAGTCCAGGGGGTTTGAGGAGACCAGAACTTTGCTGCCCCAGGAGACCCGGCTCGGTGCGTGTTGTCCGGGCAGCGATGTGTGCAGGTTCAGAGGTGGCCCCGAACAGCTGAAGCTCCATGTCATTGGAGACAGATTGAAAGAGGAACATGGAACGGGTCTCTGAGCTGCAGACGCGTCTCGGCGGGACTCAAAGCTAAAGACGCCGCTGCGAAGCCTTTCTATGAACCACCGCCGAATGCTGCTTTTCAGCGTTTGGGCTCCTCGCTGCTGCATTTCTTTCAAATGAATGGTGACCGAATGGCCCTCCAGGCACCAATCATCCATGTCCTCGACCCTCTGCGGGGCACCATCTCCTCCAGCCTCTGAAGGAGCCGCCGCTCAGTTGGCTCCTGCCTGCCGCTCGCACCAGGAGCAAAGACCATCCAGGGCGCCAGCATCACGTTCACGCTGCAAACACCGGGTCCGTCCTTTCATTTTCACAACCGCTGAGGCCAGAGTTCTGCACATTCAGCTGTGAAAATGTGAAGGAGCTTCTTTCTTCCAGACGTTATTCCAGGATTCTGCTGCATCTCCACGGATGGAAGCTCGGTCACGACCAGCAGCCCTGAACCCAGCAACCTTTGAGTTCACCGCAACGCCAACCTCGTCTGTTTGCTTCCATATAAACACACACACACACACACACACACACCTAGAAGCAGACCCATGATGTCCTCCAGCGTTCAGTGGAAATGCACGTTTCTGAAGCAAAGCGTCCTTGGCATCTTCAGGAGCAGAGCTGAAGGTGTGTGATGGGATCTGCTAGGAGGGCTGTGAGGTTGGACCTCAGGGGAGCAGGCTCTTCTGCCTGGTCTGTTTAGCATGGTGTCTCCAGGGCGGCAGGGGTCTTCATCCTGCCACAGCCATCGGGTGACCCTTCCCATGGAGGGGTGGAATTGGCATGTCCACGTTCCATCCAGCAGAGCTTCTCCTCAGGCGTCAGGCCGACCTGACGGGGATGTAAACGCAGCCGGCCGTGGACGTGATGGAAAGGCAAAGGTGATTCACGGCGCCTTCCTCCCCGGCTCCTTGGTCACATGGTGCCGTGGTCGCCGCCGGTTCCTTCAGCCGCCCTCCACCTTCTCACCCCCGGCCAGTTCCCTCTCCTGACCCGCAGACGTCCACGGCCTTGAAGAGCTCAAAGTCTCCAAGGTCTCCCATGTCCATCAGGTTTTCCACCGACCGTTGGCTTGCCGTCAAAGACATCCCACCGGCCGACGGCTGCCATAGCAACCACATCTGTCAGGTTGTCATGACCGAAGCTGAGGTGGAGTGGAATGGAGTGGAGTGGAGTGTTTGGGAAGGTCTGCTGCTCTGAGGCAGCAGGAGATGGACGAGAAGAATGGAGGAGGGGCAGAAGAAACCACGACGGGCAGAGACTCAACGGAAACCAGTCACAGAGGAGACATGAGACTTCATCTCCGAGCAATCAGCTCTCTTCTGACCAGCTCTGGGGTTTAACATGGAGAACACACACACACACACACACACACACACACCAGCTGCAGCCAACAGAGAAGAACACCTCCACTGTGTGTGACTATAAACATTATTTTCCATGTTCTTCTGCCCCTGCTGACACAGATCTCTGATAATGAGACACTCTTCAGCACAAAGGTCAATCACACACACACACACACACACACACACACACACATACACACACACACACACACACACTCATCACAATACGGTCTGTACCGACAGAAGTGGATTTTCCTAATGAAGGGCTGAAGGCTGGAGGCTGGAGGTCTGGCTGCTGCTCTCAGGCTCAGCTCGCCCTGCACATTATCATGAAACAACGCTGTCACTTACCAGCAAACTTAAAGATCGCGCCACGAGAAAAGTTATTTTCCTTCTCAGCCTCGTAAAAATAAGGCGGAGTCACGAGCGGACGCTCCCACGGCGAGCCCTGGTCCTTTCCTCCGCCGGCCACGCTCGGATTCCGATGGCGGCCAATCGACCACGAGACCTTTGCAATTACCGAGAGGAGCAACGCCATCATCTCAACGAGCATCCATGGATTTTAGCTTAAAACAGTCCTGGTGTGTGTGTGTGTGTGTGTGTGATGGGATGGAGGAGGAGGAGGTATTGACACTTATGGAGACGAGGAAGAGAAAACTGATTGAGGGATGCAGAGTGGAGGGAAGGAAAGGGATGGACGAGAAAATGAGCCCAAGTTTCACCCAAAGCCTTATCATTCTTATCCTAATTATTCATTAGGGTTATTATTATTACTATTATCATTATTATTAGCAGTAGTAGTCGTAGTCATCATTATTCATATTGTTATTGCCATTATTATTATTATTATTTATTTATTCTACTTTATTTTTTTATTCTATTTTTTATGATTATCATTGTAATTATCATTTGTTGGTGTGTGTGAGTTTACACTCCTGGTCATGTGACTCTCACATTGATAGTCAGATACATCAGATGGTCTCCTGAGGTTGTATCTTGCAGCCTTCTGGATGGAAGCTAATTTCTCACCCCGAGTGTCCACCTTGATGGTCGTGCCACCTTCTCATCTCCGGACCTTCTCGTCTCCTGCGACTGTCCTCTCATTGGACAAGGCCCTCAGACGCACCTCCTATGTCATTATTCCAATTTAATCCCCGCAGCTCTTGTCCGAGAAACTGGTCTAGATGTTTTCTCTTGAAGACGTTCCTGCTCTCCCCCCCGGAGGTTCTCCGGCTACAGCAGAGCTCTGGGTATCTACTGGGGTTGGGCTTTGGTCCAAGTTGAGATGCTTGTTGTGTTAATGAGTGAGCTATACATGATGTAACATCACATGCTGTGAATATAAGAGTGTGTCATGTGTAAGTGTAAGGGGCTGCGTCTTGAGTCGCATTGTGAGTGTGTCACCGTGTGTGTGTGTGTGTGTGTGTGTGTGTGTGTGTGTGTGTGTGTCACAGAAGGAACACAATATGGCACCATTAAGCCACTTCTAATAACATCACATTGAGCACGAAGGCTGTGTGTGTGATGTGTGTGTGCATTGTGTGTGCGGTATGTACTGTATGTGTTTAGCATAGGTTGCATCCGTGGCAGAGCCCATCCAGGGTGTCTGCAGGATTAATACATCTGACCAATAGGAGGAGGGGATGGACGGATGGACGGATGGACGGATGGACGGATGGATGGATGGATGGATGGAAAGCTAGGAGGTCCCTGGTCGGAGGCCCCAACATCCACTTGGAACATGAGAGGTGGATTGGAGATCCCTCCTGGCCTGGGAACACCTGCAGGTCCCCAGGAGGAGCTGAGTGAACAATGTGCTCCACACACCGAAGGGCTGGGACGGCAGATTCATGCATGGATGAAGAGCAAGATGAAGAAGCACAACAAAATTAATGAAAAACAGGAATAAGAATAGGATCGGAATAGGAATGACCATCATTAATGTTATGATTATTATTATGATTATGATTATGATTATGATTATTATTATTATTATTATTATTATTATTATTATTATTATTATTATTATTATTATTATTATTTCATTGTCAATGTAATATAATAGCAATTATTATAAATAATAGTGCTAATGATGGTTATGATGATAATAATAATAATGATGATAATAATAATAATAATAAAAATGAATAGGACGAAGAACAATGCATTATTATTTTTCTTGTTGTTGTTATTTTCATTGTTCTTGCTATTATGACAATGCTGGTTGCAGAAGACAGGCCAGAGCCCCTAATGCTTACGATGGAGACGTTAGCATCAGCATAAGGAAGCCGTAAAGCAGGATCTCAGAATGGAGACATCACAAATCCTGACATCCTCCATATGGAAACACCATGTGTCCTCATCAATAAGGCATGCTTATTCATAATACATACACACACATTGCTAAACGACAAAGTGGAATCAAACTGGAACAGCGAATGCATACACCAGCGAATGCACACACACACACACACACACACACACACACACACATGGACAGACCAACACAGTTTAGTCAGCGTAATGCACCATTTGGCATGGAGAGGCGTCCCTTTAGCACAAATGACTTGCCGTGAGGACGTTCTTCCTGAAACTGTGAGCAAATTGGCAAGCCGGCGTTGGGTTGTCAAGCATCTCCCCCAGATCTGCGTTCTGGTTGGAAGCCGTTAAACGCGGACGAGGAAGTCCTCCGGCGGCTTAATAAAAGTCATGGAGTCACTAACAATAAAGAATGATCTTCCCCACTTGTCTCCATGCGGTTGTCCTTGTTGTTCTTCTCACTCTGACCCTGGCTGCTCTTCTGCAAGGAGGATCAGGGAGGATTAGGCAGCAACAGGCTGCACTTCCTTGGCCTCCTGCACGGAGGAAACGCCGTCCTCGTCCTTCTGAAGCTTAAGACAGGCAGAACACGTGTTTGTTGCAGGAGCCACACAAGAGCTTCTTCTGGTGTTCTGGAAGCGCTGGTGAGGCTTCTGTGGGCTAACCTTAGACCTCCCATTCATCTCACATCATCTCAGCTCTCTCCTACCAGCCCAAAGCCTGCAGGGCTTAACAGCCTCACGATTGAAGACCTTTCCTTCTTCTCCACAAACACATCAAGCCTCACTACTCCAGTCTGATTGGATGATGTTCTCATGTTGCCTAGAAATGAGAACATGCTGGACACCTTCAGGACATCCACTCTGTGTCTCTGTGAAATATCAAGTTAATGTTGGATCTACATGCACTGTTCTTCTTCCCCTCCTCATCAGAGGTGATTTCCAGCTGACACCGGACCCGGCTCAGATGTAGGAGGTGGTCGAAAGGCCCATTTCTACCATCAACAAGCCAAGAGAAGGTGTCCTCGCATCTGCTTCGACCGTAACTTCTTCTCCGGAGACGAGCTCAACCTTTCCTCTTGCAGCCGTCATTTCTCCTGCTCCATCGGAGCAGAAGCCTTTGACATGCAGCTCAGGGGCTTCTCTGGTCCCTATGGACCCTCCATGGTCTCCGGCCTTCAGTCCATGCACTGTGGATGTGAGACACCTCAGAGAGCAGAGCAGGAGCAGAGCACGGACTATGGTTTGCAAATAGAAAGGAATAAATGGGAAATCCAGAACTCTCCGGCATTGTCCCGGCCCTGCAGGGGTGGAGACCTGAGCTATCGAAGGTCCTTCAACTTCCCCCTCGGGACCTGGAGGAACCTGCGTCGTAGAGCTGCACCCCAAAGCTCTGCGCTTGTTCCTGGCCACGGTGAGGGTAGTCCACAACCTTCTCCCATCAGATGCTGTAGCTCCTGCTACAGAGTGGGTTGCCCCCACCTGCTCCATCCGTGCCGATGAGTATGCTAAGCAGCTAGCTTTGAAGCTATCGCACTCTGCAGAGCGCTTTGTTTGCAGGCGGCCGCCTTCCAAAGGGAGCAGCAGTGTGTCGGCCTCTGCAGATGCATTGAGAACTTCGCTCCGTCCGCTCGCCCTCTTTGCTTCAGAAGCTCCTTGATCGTTCCAATCCCTGCTGGGGCTTCATGGCGGCCTCCAGGAAACCGTCCCGGGCTGATTTTAATCTCACCCGTGGACACCGATTGGCGCAATGGGTGACCTTAGGCCTGGATCCCGCTTGCAGAACAACAGACGGTCAAACCGGGTCTGGGAGCAGCCTGAGCCGCCCTGGTCCTCTGACTCCCACCCAGCCCGAGAAGAACGGGACCTCCTTGGTCGTCCTCACCCGTTAGGACGAGTCTGAAGGTCAGTGACACTTTCCGTGCTGGAGCGCCTTCGGTGGGTGTGTCCACGTCCTCCAGCCTCGGAGACAGAGGTCAGAGGTCAGAGCCATCCAAGAGGAAAGATTCCTTCCTTGGTTTGAATCCATGGTTCAGTCCTTCGTTCGACCGCTTCTCCTCCAAGAGGAGGGACACTGGAACCTCAGCCGCCGCATGAACAGGTTCCCGTCACGTCAGAGGAGGAGGACGGGGCAGATTCAGAAAGCAGTTCTCGGTGGAAAGTGACAAGAGATGGAAAGGGGTGGGTATCCGGGGTGAGAGCGCCGGAGCCCGAAGAGAAATAAACTGAGAGGAAGGTGAAGAAGTCTCCGGCCCTGGTGATTTACGGCCTGCACGGCCCGATGGTAATCATCGGCCCCTCGGCCATACCTCATGTTCCTGCCCTGTTTGTCCGGGTCTTAAAAAGCCTGGCGTGGCCTCACGCCGGCTCCTCCTGTCCGTGCCGCCCTCATGTTTACGACGTCGGGAGCTCATAAATCACCTCCCCGGCATGTTTCTCCAATAACGTCAGACATGACTCATAAATATCCCGTCCCGCCCGCCGGCTGATGTTTTATTAAAATGAGACGACGGGGGATAACAAGGACCCGGCCGTCGTTAGAATCATGTCACATTTGTATTTTACAAGCGGGCCTTCTACTTCCTGCTGGCGCCGGGTTCCACCTAAATGCATCCTGATCGGTGAGATCGATGAGATGAGATGTTGGAACATCTAACCAGAGCTGGAGGAAGTCAACGCCATTCCCGAGTGGACGGGTTTGATGAGGTTGAAGACACCCTGGAGACACGGGGTCAAGGCTGAAGGCCTGCAGCCCTGGCTGTCATGACGCGTGGGCCGTACACTTTGGGATTTGAACCGGCAACCCCAGGACTTTGCCTCAATCACACACACACACACACACACACACACACACACACACACACACACACATACACGCGAAGGCAGGGGTTCACGTCCGCTTTAGGAAAGCTTCATTGGCATGGATGTCAAACACCCAGCATTCATCAGCAAACTATTACTCTGACTTTATCACTGGAAAGCTGAATATAGGAAGCTCTTGTTCTCCAGGGGGTACACACACACACACACACACACACACACACACACACACACACACACACACACACACACACACACACACACACACACACACACACACACACACACTCACTCACTCACATACTACCCTCATATTAGAGGCAAAACTTCCCTTGCAAAGGGAAAC
>CAAKHD010000744.1:321-12085 GCA_901007705.1 Fistularia tabacaria
ATGATAGATCGATTTCATATTTTGTCAAAGGCATCACTTCTTTTCGTCAAATGAGCAAAATTAATTTCAAGAATTTATTCAAAAAAAGTTGTTTTTGGGAAGGAAATAAAACAAAAACTAGTTAAAACTTAACAATCATCGAAAGATAATTTTGCATAATGTCGGGATTGATCAAAAAATCTGCATTTTTTTGACCCCAGTATCAAATAAATCCATCAACAAAAGCTTTATTTATCTCTGAAGAGCGCATGAAAAAATGAACTACAAATATTTGATGGGTTGAAAAGAATTAATACATTTTTTATTGTTTATTTCTTATATTCAGCGATTTGGTTTTTAAAGGAAATAATATTTTTTAACCCATCAACAAAAAATCTGCATTTTTGGAGCCCCACTGTATGAGCCTATGTTTTGAACGGGAAAAAAAAATCACATTTTAGTTTTCCTATGAAGAAGGTTCGGGGACTGCATGTATGAAACTGGTGGGGTTCGACCCCCCCACCCCCACCCCCCCGCCCTGATTTTCAGAGGACCCTCCACAAATAGGTTGCTCCCACAGAGGCGTATAATTGCGTGATATCTTACGGGCACGAGCGCGAGGAGCGATCTGCATTTTAGTGCCAGTCCTCGGCAGGAACAACCCAGTTACGTGCGCTCGTGGGCACGCCGGCCGGCCTCGGGGGGGTTCGGCACACACTCGCGTTTAAGACGAGGAAGAACGGCCGGCGACTCGGTCGGAGACGGCCGTGAAGATTATTCAGGGTGACAGATTGAGGGAAACATTAGCCATTGGATAAATAGGGTTTTCAAAGAGGCCGAAATGAGCACCGTGTAGCTGTTGGTAGACTTTCTTTCATTCATTCATTCATTCATTCATTCATTCATTCATTCATTCATTCATTCACTATCTGATTGAGGGAAACATTAGCCATTGGATAAATAGGGTTTTCAAAGAGGCCGAAATGAGCACCGTGTAGCTGTTGGTAGACTTTCTTTCATTCATTCATTCATTCATTCATTCATTCATTCACTATCTGATTGAGGGAAACATTAGCCATTGGATAAATAGGGTTTTCAAAGAGGCCGAAATGAGCACCGTGTAGCTGTTGGTAGACTTTCATTCATTCATTCATTCATTCATTCACTATCTGTACAGCTTGTCCTGCACTCGGGGTAGCAGGGAGGCTGGAGACAATCCCAGCTGTCACTGGACGAGCGGACACTTCCAGAGACATGCAACCGTTCACTCTTTCATCACACGTCTCACGCTGGACTCACACCTGACGGCTTTAACAGCCGCAGACGGAAAACTGGAAGGAAATTTCAGGCGTTCTACTGGAGCCACGGCCGTTGAGTATGAGGTGATTGTCCAATCGGTCTTTTCCGAGTCTCAACCGCGTTTGATATTATCGCAGGTGTGTCCGTCTTTACGGTGACGAAACACAATCCAACGGCCAATAGATGAGCTCTAACCAAACCGGAAACAGGAAACCGGGCAGACAGACCATCAGCCGGTATTTGTTGGCGGTTTGGATGAACGGAAACGGCGAAGGACCTCCCGATCAGCGCGGAGGAGCGGGCGGTTTGACTTTCGTAAATCGGGACCCTGTAAGCTTCACAGTCTTTGCAAATCTCAATCTGGCAGAGTTGAAACTCGTTTTTAAATGTGAGCAGGTGTGAGACGTTGGAGGCAAACATTCACCCTCTCATTCACACGTCTGGACAATTCAGTGTTTCCAGTGAAGCTCCTGCATGCGTTTGGGCTGTGGGAGGAACCTGGAGCAGAAACGTGGAGACAGTCTGAACCCGACCTGGGACCTCCCCGACGCCAGGCGGAAGCGCTCGGCCAGCGCTTCCGGGAAAAATAAGTTCTCTCGCTCCCTCCATTTTTTTCTTTTTGCTTCAACAGAAAAACCAAAATACACTCAACAGACCCGTTCAGACTCATTTGAATCTCCATCACGCCGTTTCGTTGGATGCCGCCTCGAGTCGGAGACGAACCTGCGATCGCTAATTGGAAAGACCACCTCGGGCCGCGGTGATCTCGCTCACGGCGGGACGCTGTCGGCGGTCCAGAGGGAAAAAAAACGCTGATTTTAAAAACGATTTCAACCACGAGAGGACCGGAACGGTGACGACGATGCCCGCGGCCAGAAGCCCGTGTCGGCAGCGGACCGACTTCTTCTGACGAAATCCCAAATCCACGACAGACGGGGCAAAACTGTGGGTCACAACTGGAGCCAGAAAGATAGAAAGCGTTTGCCTCGAGGAGCAAATTATTCTGGGTCCTCGTCTGAAGTGCGTCAAAGAACACCAGACGGTCGTATTTATGAACATATATATCTATGAATATGCATTTTACTCACTGTTTCCTGCTTTGTTTCGATATCTTTTTGTTCCGATTCCGAATGATTGTCATTTCTTCTATTGTTGTGACCCAGAATCCTTCGATTCGGCGGCGTCCCCCTGAGAAATGAGAGCAGTTAATGCGGTTCCCCCTGGATATTTTCATTTAGCGCCATCATTCATTCAGTCATTGTCCGACCCGCTCATTTTTCAACCCCGCCTCTCGCCCGATGACAGCTGGGATCGGCGGATAAGCGGTGGAGATAATGAATGAATGAATAATATACAGATTTATGAAGTTAATTTCTCCCATCTTTGTTTTATGAGCCATGGGAAGCCCTGGATTTGCATTCCTGCGACCTGAAATCTATTCTCTTCACGGTTTTCTGCTTCCATACCCATCTTTCATGTACAGCTGGCCCAACAATAGGACCTCCACGCCTCTCCCCTCCATGGCTAAATATCATTTCAAATGTTTTCCTGTTCCCATATGTTCCGTAAGTGTGGAATGATGGCAGATATGCTCAATAACAACATGAGCTGACGCCCAATTACAGTATTATCAGTATTTATTTTTAATTGATTGACTCATTTATTAATTTTGGAATTTGAATTTTGGTTTTTTTTTTGCACTACTGCTGCCTTGCGCTAAAAATCAGTCTGTACCTGCGTGCACTTTGCACTTCAATACCTCACAGTTTAATGATAACTGTTCAATGTAGAAGTTCAATCTACTGCTGATTTGCACTCAGTCGCTGTTGGTTTCACGTCACCGTGGGACTGTGAGAAACGTCTTCTCGATTCCTCTGTATGTCCGGCACGTGCGGGGAAATTGACAATAAGGCTGACTTTGACTTTGTTTCTATTGCGGCAGATTAGCACGCTAGCATGTTACAGCCTCGTGGACTGGGTGGTGCAGCTGGGGACAACGCGGGGCCGTACTCGTATGCCCTTTGTCTTCGTTGCTGTGTGTAAGCAAACAAAAAAAACAGCAATCACAAATATGTGAATACATCTGCAAACAACAGGGACAGCCTTGGTTTTTAAACAGCGTTTCGGCAAGTGCAAGGACACGTTATGAAGCCAGGAGGGCAACACAGCGACTGAGCAGGAGGCTGCTAGCAAGAACAACAACCACCGGTTTTCAGAGGGGGCGCGGGGTCGCTGTGGGTCTTGGGGGAACAGATGGGACTTTGTGAGATTTTGGAAAAAGTCGCATCGCAAATCTCTGCGGAGATGGAGTACCTGAAGGAGCCCCTGCTCAGCCGAGAGGCTGGAGGGCAGACATGTATGCCACGAGGGAAACTTGTTTAGTAGGTCAGTTAGGAACCGGGGTGCCAGGGCATGGAGTGATACAGCACAGATATGGACATAGTGCTCAAGTGCGACTTGCACGAGAGGGTGGAGACCATAATGACACCAAATTTGCAGACATCCCGGAATGAGCAGATGGCGCGGCTTTTAACATCCGGGAGCAGATCCCAGCCCGACCGGAGTGATGCTGATGGGACCGCGGCCCCGAGTGGTCTTGTCATTGCAGTCGAGATCGAGTTGGTTGGACGACATCCAAGCTTTTAAATCGAGCGAGCAGTTGGTGAGGCACCACGGATCCCAGCACCGAGTCTTGCCCAGATCTTCCCGGGGTTGGTGTTGAGTGGGAGTCTCTGACGGAGACGGAGTTTATCCTGTCGGGTGACTGAAGCGGCAACGGCAGTCTTCGCTGAGCTCGGATTCGTCGATTCTCGGACCTGCGCTGATGGAGGTACGTAAACGGTCTCGGCTTCGATAGCGATTCACGCAGAACTTACACGGAAGGTGCTAAAAAGACCATCAGGAGGCTCGACGGGGGGTTCAGAGTCTTACCCGAGGACAGGTGGAGCCGGGGATTGAACCAGCAACCTTCTGCGCCTGCTCCACTAACAGAGCCACAAACCCTCAGATCGACCATTCTGGCTCTTTCCGGCAGGAGAAGGAAAGTTTGCGATCCGACAAGACTGCTTTCCGTCCAAGTCTACGCCTGGCGCTTGGAGGGGAGGGTTGACCGACGCCATTTTGAAGGAAGATCAAATCAGGGAGGGGGAAGGGGAAGGAGAACCAGAGCGCAGGCCTCGGCGAGCCTCTACGACAGCATCTCCAGAGGCTGAGGAGACCCGGCCGTGCACTGTGACCGATGGAAGATGGAAAACTCTGCGGCCGTCAGGGAGGAGGAGGAGCGCTTCCACCCGGTGGAGATGAATGGAACTCGGCGCGAAGGTCCCGGCAGCTCGGAGGCCGGGGAGTTGACAATGAGCCGCAGCAGACCGCCAGCTGAAAATCCCCAGGTTTAGACCGCACGTGTAAACGCACCACGTACGTACGTCTGTCAGTATTTCCTCTCGGATAACGCGAGGAACGGTGCTTCGGTCCTGGGAGAAGCACCGATTGTGGGAATTGTTGCACATAACAGATTGATAGCGGCAGAGCAGCCTGGTTTGATCGAGCTCACAACAAAGCTTGGCAGTTGTCGGTGGAACAGCTTTCTGCCTCCTCCAAAACACTTGCTGTATATCACACACTCTACTCACTGGTCTCGGTGCACACAGGGAGGTCAGATTCAAAGCAAAAATGATCCCACTACTCGCACACTCCTGCCAACGGGGAGGCTCTGTTTTACACAGGGTTACAGTGCTGAAAAGAAGAGGATATTTGGTTTCAGAGGCGCCCGCGTTTGTGTTTGTACGCCGAACAAAGGGAAGTACACTAATGATGAATGACTGAAACGCATTCCGAGCCGTCCGGGGAAAAATGCTTGTCCAAAAGATGGAATGACGACGGCAACGTTCACGTCACAGAGACAAACCGCCGTCCGCCCTCTCAGAACCTCGATGTGGCGTCGAGATAACGACACCAGCCGCTTTCTGCCGCATGTCCCCGACTTCATCCAACCGTCGCGGCCCCGGCACCCGCATCTCCAGCAACCCTCCTCTGTCCGTCAGCCTGACGTGATCTCCAGAACCTCCGTCCTTCTGACGGACTCGTTCCCGGTCCTCTCCGTCCCCCTCGCCCCCAAAGAGAAGCTCCGGATCTTCATCCCTGCCGCCGTCTTCGCCGTCGTGGCTGTTTCGTCGTGTTAATTATCTGCACCTGACATCGGAGGGGATGGCGGGTTGTGTGTGGGGGGGGTTGCTTTTCTTCGGGACGCCGTTAGCCGTCCCCGGAGGGCAGGGCGCTGTCACCGATTTTCATTGTGTTAATTGTCTGCACCTGCTTCCCTCCACGCTCCCTCCATGATTGTCTCCACCTGTTCCCCATTCCCGCCCGTGCGGATCCCTCGGCGAGGGGCGCGTCGTGCCGGCTCGCGCCGATTTCCTCGGCCCTCGTTACTTCAAATCCTCCACCTTGTTCCCTCTCGTTCACACGGTTGCCTTGCCGCGACCAAACCGTCGTCCCTCAGCCGAGGAACGGAGAAATCCACGCCATTAGTTGGTAAGTCATCGTTTGCCGCTCGGCTCTGCAGGATTCCAGCTCCGTCGTCCGGACCCCCAAAAAGGTCAGCGGCGTGGCCACTTAAATAGATATGAGTGACATCCCACCATGAAGCCAGTCGCGATTCTCCGCAACGGAGAACCAGGGAGCCTGAACTAATTGTCTCTCTTGTTGTGAGACGATTACTGTCAGAGAAGCTAGCAGAGCCCCGCAGAAGAGACAAGCCGAGCACAGAAGGGGAAAAAAAACCCAGCCATTCAGCTCACAACGCAACCATTGGCTGCCTCCCTTCCCCTTTGGATATCCACCCTTGGATCAGATACAGAGTTATTAGTCATGGTCTTATCCAATCGGCCATCCTTAATGCTTCTGCTACTGGGCATTACACTGGAGAGGACAGATTGTCTTTTATTGTTAGTTTGATTTGAAACCGGGGATTAGTCGTATTCACGCAGCCACGCGCGTTTCCCGTCGGACGGCGGCGCATCTGCCGGGCCACCGAGCGGGGGTCGGGGGTCGGCGGGGAGTCGAGGTGAAGGGGCGCTTGGATCTGTAATACGGGCGGCGGATTGAGAAACGAAAGCCCGACTCGTGAGTTTGGAGCAGGGCGCTGAACGCCTCCCCCGAGTCCTGGTCCCTTTGAGCTGACGTTTAAAACTGAAATCCAAATATAGATGGAATGAAACGTTTTGAGTTTTGATGCTTTTCGCACGCAGCGGCTCCAGGTCGCCGCGAAAAACGTATTGGTGTTTGCGCCGCCGCCCGCCGAGCCTCGCCATCTAAGGCGTCAGCGGCTATCATGTGTAAATTCACATCAGAATATTCACTTCAGAGTGACGCTTCTCATTTCATGGATATTGAAGTATCAAAATAAGCGTTTGTCCACGAATGACTCTGCGAGAGCGAGAGCTTCCACAACAGAGAGTCAACGCCGTCTCCCAGGCGACTATTCCAATCTGCGAGCTGAGACTCGGTCGATTTCACCGGTTAGCGCTTCAGAAGGTCCCCGGTTGGATTCCGGCAGACCGTCTTCCTCCGCGGATTCTCCATGTTCTCGCCGTGTCTGCGTGGTATTTCCTCCTGCAGTCCGAAAACATGCAGGAGGTTCATTGGAGACCCTGAATTGACTGAATCTGAATGAGCGGGTGAGTGTTTGTATGGCTCTATATCAGGGCCCCCGGCCTCCGGCCCCCGGACCCGTACCGGTCCGCCGATCATTTGGTGCGAGTCCAGAAAGAAAATCTTTCTCGGTACAAATTTTTTCATTCGACCCTCTGGATCTTATTTTGAAAAACGACTGTTTCCGCCTTTGCCTTTTTACCGCCGCGCTGAACTCTGCCGCGCCATTTCACACATCAGCTACCGCAAGCTAGTCCTCGGAAAAAATTAAGCCGGAAATAAAAGTCGCCCGAGAGCTTTTTCTGGAGGAAACCAGAAAACAATGAGACGGCGTGGCAGACTGCCGGCAAAAAGAAAGCAGCATTTAAAAGAAAGGATCAAGATTCCCACCTAAGTTAGGGGTTCATTGCAACAGGTGATACACAAGCTCCGCCCCCGCTAGGCGTTATTTGCGGTGAACGTCTCCCACTGACTCCACACGATGCTGAATTGATATTATGGTGCAAAATGACTGTAATTGCCACATATAAAGTGTCACGGTTGTAATCAGATTGAATACTGTGATCTGGCAAAATGATTTTTTATTATTTGAGCTCCTGCGCCTCCAACCGGTCCACGGAAACATTTTCATGCATAAAACTGGTCCCCGGTACTAAAAAGGTTGGGGGCGGCTGCTCTACATGACAAGTTAACGTCGTAAGTCTCTATATGATGTATGAATGAGGGGGAATGGTTGTATCTTTCTATATGTGGCCCCGTTTGATCGACAGCTAGCATGGGATCGCAGCCTCGCACAACCCCGAGTGCAAGATAATGAATGAATGAATGATTGAACAAAATATCAGGCATTTGAGGATTGAGGTATCTGGTATGTACGTAACACCCGGGGCTATGAGCGGTCGTCCTCGGTTCGATTCCCGGTTCCTCCTAGCCTGTCCGAGTGTTGTCGAGCACGACACTGAACCCCTGGCGCTGTTCCTTCGCTGCCTCGTGCTGGTGGTGCGTCCATGACGGCTTCAACGCAGCGGTCAAATTTCACTGATGTTGTTCTGTGTGAAGAACTGGATGAACTGAATTTCGACTCTTTCTCACCATATATATTTATATATACATATATATATATGTGTGTGTATATACAGTAGTTTCCTGACAATCAGACGTTACTTTTTTCCCACGCTTTGAGCAGTGCGGTGAAAACAACGACGCGGCTAATTTATGGGTTTTTTTGGGGCTAACGAGCTTCATGCCGCCAAAACCTCAGCTGTCATAGCGGCTCTGTCTGGATAAAAACTAATTTCCAGTACGTATTTGTGGATGTTGCCGGTATGTGTTTCTGTGCAAATGTCATGTCACAACGTGGACACCTGTGGCGTGTAGACAAGTGTACACATATGTATATTTATCTCTCTATTTTTGGCCGGTGCGGCTTATATTCAGTTGGGCTTAAATTTAGCTGTACATATACATATATGTATATATATGTGCATATATAAGTGTCTGATTTTGAAGTTGCATTTGTATTTTCCATGGCTGGTCGCTGTGTGTTATCAGTACAGAAAAGTGGCCACGCCTTCGTTCGTCGGTGGAATGAAAGGCTGTGAGTCGAGCAGGGGTTAAAGATTCGGTCCACGATCACGTGACCGTTAACTCATCAACCCTGATGGCTATTTTGATTGATTTGCTTTTGATTTTCCACATATTTACCCAGCACGGCATGCCGACTGCTTGACCCGCACTCGGTTATTTCGTGATCCGGACTTTGACGTCTGCACCGCTGCATCGTAACACGAATTTGACTCTTCTGTGTTTCTGCTCCGGCTGTCGTATTTAGTGGCATTAGACGCCATCGGCAGTAGTTTTACAGCCGTGCGCTCTGTGCTATACAGCAGTTCCAAACGGCGAAGGGTAATCAAAGACATGGTGATTCAAATCAATTTTCGTTTTTTATATTTTCAAGAAAAGGTGACACGGAAATCATTGCGAGGGAAAAATTAGAGCCCGTCCAATGACTTTCTGACCTTAAGTTTAAATACCAGGTAGAGCTCGATTGCATCGAGGAGCCGCCCCCTCAATCTTGGGTAACTATGGGCAACCAAAAAGACTGATCATGAACTCACAACATTCAGCCTCTCATTCACACATCACACAGAGGGTCCTTAGCCCTCATATGTGCTGGCTCAGGACGTGTATTAGCTCTCTCATTCCCATGTCGTGTAGACAGAAACCATTCACCCTCTCACTCACACGTCACTTAGACACATGAAACCATTCACCCTCTCAATAGACTAAAACAATTCACCCTCTCATTCACACGCCAGACATAAACAACCGTTCACTCTCTCATAAACTCGTTATGTAGAGACAGCATTCACCCTCTCATTCATACATATAGAGACAAACAACCATTCACCCTTTCATTTACATGTCCCTTAGATATATTCAACCATTCACCCTCTCATTCATACATATAGAGACAAACAACCATTCACCCTTTCATTTACATGTCCCTTAGATATATTCAACCATTCAGCCTCTCATTCACACATTATATAGATGCAACATTCACATGTCGGACATATACAACCATTCACTCTCTCACAGGTGCGACAGCGTTCACCCTGTCATACATACATAGAGACATACAACCATTCAGCTTGTCATTCACACATCATGTGGAGGGTCCTTGACCCTCATATATGTGGGCTAAGGATGTATGGCAGCACTGTCATGTAGACCGAAAGCATTCACCCTCTCATTCACACGTCACATAGAGACGTCCAGTGGCCCCTTAACATACGAATCGCTTTACGTACGATTACAATAAGATACGAAGCGCGATTCAAGATCATTTTATCCTTTTTTTCGACGAAAAAAAAAATCACGATACAAATTCGAGAGCGAGAAAATCAAAATTCAAAATTACGCTTCACGACGCCGCCGCATCTCCTGAATTGTTGCTGCTCGCCGCTCTCACCTCCAAGGACGCCTCCCAGCTTCCACCATCCCTTGGCCACTTTGTCCGGGTAGTTGGTCCAGTCCTGTCTCTTGTGTGGCATCGTTTCATATCTTTGTGCTTATTTTTTGTATTTTTATGAATAATCCTCATGGGCTCTAAGAAAGCAAGTGGTGAACCCAGACAGAAGATGCTTTCTATAGAAATGAAGCAGGAAATAATGGCGACGCAGGAAGGTGGTGTGCGTGTGACCGATATCGCACGTGGATGTAATCGCAACGCATCCACGATATGGACCAACCGATTCATTGGTTTTCTGTTATTTGAAATGTGGAAAATTCATTTAAGGTACGAAAAAAGTCAACATACGAACCCACTTCTGGAGGCAATTCAGTTCGTATCTTAAGGGGCCGTTGAACGTCCGTTCACCCTCTCATTCACACGTCACATAGATACAACATTCAGCCTCTCATTCCAACGTTATGAAGACAAACAACCATTCACCTTCTCCTCCACCTGTCATCCAGAGACCTCCATATCCCTCCCCTTTGCCGCTCCTGCTGAGCGATCGGCCTCCTCTCGGGCACAAACCAAGCCGTCCGGCGGTGGAACCGAGCTGAAAGGTCATTTCATGCAAAACTGGCAAAAGTGATTTCAGAAAATGTGACGCGTGGTATTTGTGTCGACTTCAAACGAGAGCCTACGACCGGAAAAGCAAGCGTGACGACGTACAGAACGATTATTTGTCTCTCCGGGGGCGAACGGCCGCCGCGATTGCCATTAGGGCCCGACCGCCGGAGTGACATTCAAAGTGGGCAAAACCCACCACGGACCGCTGACTGTACAGAAAACCAATCAAACTACATTTAACCTCTGAAGGTCAAAGACACGTGTTTCCCCGCGCCGAGGAATTCTGACTTTGCGGGAGGGGAGAAAAATAGCAACTTAGTCGAGACGTGATAGGAAATAAATACATAAGAGCGGAGTGAAAAGACACGGGGGGAGCGTAAACTCCGCAGGAATGTAAACACTGTCGATGGAATTCAGTGATTTGGGCGTGTTTGTTTGTAGCCGTTCTCACACTCCGACGCCGGCTCGCTGTTTCCTGCCAAACTCCAGATGTGGGTTGGAAACAAAAATAAATGTGTGAATGAGCGAGTGAATGCGTGCATGTCTTTGTGACGTGTGAACGAGAGGGTGAACGGCAGCCCGTCACTATATTTGGCCCTGCCACGGATCCGGGCGAACAATGACAGCGTGGACGGGCTCCAGCACACAGACAATGAATGAATGAATGAATGAATGAATGAATGAATGCATGAATTCACAAACTGGACTCCCATTCCCTTTCAAAATACCACATTCATTTATATCAGACGTTTGTAACACAAGTCAACATATATACATATACACTGTGTATATATATATATATACATATATATATACACAGTGTATATATGTGTGTGTGTGTGTGTGTTTAAATGCTAATATGTGTGTGTGTGAATGTGTGCATATGTGTGTGTGTGTGTGTGAAAGTGCATATACGTGTGTATATGTGTGTGAATGAGTGCTTATATATATGTGTATGAATGTGTATGTGCTTGTGTGTGAATGTGTATATGCACATTATGTATGTGTGTGTGTCTGCCTGTTTGTATGTGTGTGTGAATGTGAATATGCACGTTTATGTGTGTGTACATGCACATACGTATGTGTATGTGTGTATATTTGTCAATGTATGTTTGTGTGTGTGGATATGTTTATATGTATATCTGTGTGTGTGTGTGTGTGTGTGTGTGTGTGTCCATGGCTTATAGTTTTCAAAGCATAGTTAACTACAACCAGCACCACACACATGCATAAATCCATGTGTTTGCAAAA
>CAAKHD010000745.1:5762-16261 GCA_901007705.1 Fistularia tabacaria
ATTAAAACCAAAAAGAAAACTGAATTTGAAGGGCCAGAAACACACAACACAAATGTATCCACACAGACACACAAGCATATATCGGCAGATGCACGCACACACACACACACATACACACACACACACACACACACACACACACACACACACACACACACACACACATACACATATACATATACATAAATACACATATACATACTTATACATACATACATACATACATACATACACAAATACAAACATTTGCACACACACACACACACATTAATACAAACTTTTACACACACACCTACATACACAAACATATACATACATACATACATACATACATACATACATACATACATACATACATACATACATACATACAAACATTTACACACACACCTATATACACAAACATATACATACATACATACACACACATGCACATACATACATACATACATACATACATACATACACATATACATACATACATTTACACACACACATATACAAACATATACATAATTACATACATACATACATACACACATATACACACATATACACACATTCATATCCATACACACACACATGCATTTACACCAACATACATATACATACATTTACACACACACACACACACACACACACACACACACACACACACACACACACACACACACACACACACACACACACGCTCTAATCTCGGGTGTGCCGCGATGACCACATCTGGAGATAAAAGTCCTTCATGGACAACCCCTCCCCGGCCTCCAACCAGCGGATTCACTGACCTCCTCGTAGGGCTTGGAGCTGACGATCCCACAGAAGCTCCACACCTCCGCCCAGAACGCAGAGAGGTTCTCCGTCGACCAGCGGTACAAGTCGTTGTAGTCGACTGGACGGGAGAGACGCGCTCACAGTTATTTACAAGCGAGACTCGAAATGTACACGGTGGAGTCGTCGCGGGAGGGACGGAGGGCCATCATCTGGACGACGGTCATCAGCAAGAGTTTCAAAGAGATTTCACAGACGTGTCAATAATAATAATAATAATAATAATAATAATAATAATAATAATAATAATAAGGTATAGTTTATTATGAGAGGGCAAACGGGTGGATGTCTCTATATATGACATGTTTACTGGAGAGTGAATGGTTGCATGTCTCTATATGAGGTGTGAATGAGAGGGTGATCGGGTGGATGTCTCCATAAGGGGGCCCCGTGACGGATCCAGGGTGAACCCCGCCTGCCGTCCAATCACAGCTGGGATAGGCTCCAGCAAACCCCGAGTGCAGGATAAGAGGTATAGAGAATGAATGAATGAAAGAACGAATGAAGCTACTCCTCATCACACTGGGAGGCAGTTAATTCATTTTTGTGCCGCATTTTCACATAGAAACCGGAATAGAAACTGGGATATTTAAGAGGGGTTGTTGAATTTCTTCAAATAACGCTGATGGTGAACTCCTTCCTTCCTCCATCTAACCACTACTACCCGTATCCTCTTCTAACACGCCAACTAACGTCCTATCCTCTTTCGAACAAAGCTCCAAAGCAGGAGACTTCGGTCTCAACCTTTGAGGAGTGCGTTGGAGAAGACCGGGGATGGTGTGTGTCAGACGGACCTATCACTCTGTCCGCGTTTACAAGTGCACAAATGGTTCTGTATAAAATGTGATTTATTATTTGTATAAAGCACAGGATTGCACTGTTGGTGCGATATTTACATTTGGTTAATTGTTATTTAAATTCTTATAGAACACATAAAGTTCTGCTGCAACGACGGTGTAGAATCTTACATTCGTACAATGTCACAAATCCAAATAGATGGACGTATATCATGTATATCACGTATATCATGTGGTCAAAAATCATATGTATAGAATTTTTTTTCCCTCAGATTATCCTTTTTACACGTCAGAGTTTGTTTTATTTTACTTCATTTATATATTTACTTGATATTCATATTTATTTATATTTACTACTTTTCCCCCCTCCTACCTTTTCCTTTTTCAAAATCAGTTTGCATCCATTCCATTTTTTTGGTTTGACCTGGAAATGTGTGTGCATTTTTTTTTTCTTAGATTATCCTTCTACGCATCAGGGTTTGTTTTATTTTATGTACTTTATATGCACACTTTTTTTATTTTTAGTTTGTCACTGTCTTGTCCTTGCATGTCTCACTGCTGCGAAACAATTTCCCAACCATGGGATCAATAAAGTACATCATCGACACTCATTCAGATGAGATCACGTTTTTTATATTTTTTTTAAATAATCTTTTATCTGTCTTGCAGCCCTGAGAGTGCTACTTTCCCCATCCTTATCTTTTCCTTTTCCAAAATCTGATTGCGCTCCACTTTTTGGACGACACCTGGAAATGTGTGTGGCAGCTGCTGGCCGCATGAGAACCCCATCATTCATTCATTCATTCATTCATTCATTCATTCATTCTGAGTGTGTGAGCCGTCCTCTCCCTCCCCTCTGCAGAGGCTGAGCTCCTCTGCTGTCTGATCCAGGTAAACACTTGACAGGAGGCTAAATCCGACTTAACCCCGCCCTCCCGCCGGGATGCCCCGGTGCCAAACTCACCCAGGTTCAGCCCGTATTCGCCATTGACCTGCATCCTGAATTTATCCATGCGCGTATCCCGCTTGGAGACCGGGTACCAGAGCACCTTGCCGCGCACGTCCATGATGCTCTCGCTCTTCCCCTCCGTGTCCTCCGACATGTCGCTCATGTCCCCCTCGTCGGCTTCCGAGCCCGCAGTTGGCGTGGATTGAAGATCGGGGGTCCGCGGAGGCCGGCGTGTCACGGCCGTGTCGGGCGTACGAAGAAGGCGACAGGCGGCAGAATGGAGAAACCGCACACGGGCGGATATATACGCCTGCGCGGAGAGCGACTGCGCAGGTCATGTCCCGAGCCAGATGACGTAACTTCCGCCTGTGGTGCTGTTGCTGTTCGGAGGCGCCGTTAATGAGCCAGAAAATGGTAATTGAAGCTGATAAATGTTTGAAAAGAATTGCACTGAGTCCTTTTAATATTACTATTATTATTATTAAAATTTATATTAATACTATTATCATTATCGTAATCACTACTATTGGTGTTACTAGTGTTATTCATTAGTAGTAGTACTCGTATGGTTACTATTAGTATTTGTGTCATTATTATCATCATCCTCGTTATTAATGTTATTTCCATTAGTGTTGCTAGTGTTATTTGTTATTATTCGTAAGCCAAGTGTAGTGTTTTTTTTTGTTTTTTTTTACTTTTACCACTTTGTCACTTTAATTGTTTCTATTTTTATTGTTTCTTTTAAATGTGTCTTTTGTCTATGTATGTTAGTACGGTGTCCTTGAGTGTAGAGTAAGGTGCCTTGAATACAATGCATTTTTATCATTAGTGTTATCATTATTATTATTACTTTAAGGATGGTATCATTTTCAGCATCATTATTGTTGTTACTAGGATAGGATAGGATAAAACTTTATTGATCCCCATAGGGGAAATTCCTTTGTCGCAGCAGTGCAGCAATAACAAAATAGAAAAAGATAGTCAAAATAATTAAAAGCAATATAATTAAAAGCAACATAAACAATTAAAAGACAGAAAGTAAAAAAAGACATATATATTTACATACATACATATACATATATATACATACACATACACACATATACATATATATACATACGTTCATGCATGCACATATATACATATACAAACATATACATACATACATACATACATACATACATACATACATACATACATACATACATACATACATACATACATACATAATAATAGTGTTATTTATTATAAGTAGTATTCTAATGGTTACTATTATTATCATCATCATCACTGTTATAATCAATATTATTTAATATTTTTGTACAATTGCACATCCAGCCGACCAACAAAAAGGAACTGATCCTATGCTCGTGGTGTCATGTTGATATTGCTAAATTGCGGGGAATGCTCTTTTAAAGAGAATTCGTGTCTAGTTTTTTTTTGAGAAGAGCACTGAAAAAGCATTTTTCCATGCTTCAAAAAGGCAAAAACAATATAAAAAATACAGCTATTCTTAATAAAAAATAGACACACCGACAGATCCAGAACATCTTGTTACGACGAGAAACACTTGAATGTGTCCCAATGGTGAAGGCGTATGAGGGCCCGGGGGACCAGGGCCGTGATTGGCCTTCTTTCTCTGACCCCACATCGGCTGACGCCTCGGTTCAGGAGGCTGGGCCGCGTTTGATTGGAGCAACGGGGTTCGGATTTGCCCTTCGACCCACGTTTATCGACCAATCAGAGAGTGCTGTAAGCCGAGCTTTTCAGGGGCGTGCCCAATCACGGGGCTGCACGGGCGACCCTCCTCCTCGGACGGTGGAGGGACTTCTCCCTTCTATTTTGAGTCGTTCGGTCCAAGATTTAATCGCATTTAATTTTCTTGGTCTTCGTTTGTTTTGGGAAGGATCAGTCCAGAATGCACTACCATGATTAGAAAAGAAAATCCAGGAAGTGAAAGCCACGGCACACCTTCAGAGCGCCGACTGCAGAAGTCAAACACTGGTGCGGCTTCACAATTAAAAAGCTGCTTCGACAGCCTGATATTTATTAATAAATCTACAAAGGTACTCTGTTTCGTGACATTTTCCCCGACACTCTCTGAGAACTTTTGATTCTCCTCAGAACAAAAACAGCTAAAAAAAACAAACAAAAAAAAACCCTTCCCAGATGAGACGTTGAAATGTCTATTAATAAACCGCTATTTTCATCCCAACTTCCTTCCATCGCTCATGGAGAGCCGAATCAACGCGGCAGCATTTTGTCCCTGCGGTAAGTCACACACCCCGAGGAGTGTTTTCTGTACCAGGATACAGAATCCCCCCCCCCTGGGGTTTACGAAGGGTGGACGCCGCTAACGGACGGCGCCCGGGAGGCTTCCTGAACAGGCGGCCTCCATTCTTTCAAGGCGTGGAAACGGTGGCTCCACTCCCCACGCTCTCCTTGATTGCACCGAGAGAGCCGTTGACAGCCCTGGTGGGGCCCAGAACATTTGAAGACGGTGTCGAGAACGCGGCGCGGGGACCGGATGACTCGACCCGTGACCTCAAAGGGAACTCTGCAGTCACTCCCAGGGCTGAAACCATGCATTTTTTTTCCAAAACAATACACGTCTGGACAATGTGGTGTCTCCAGCGAACAGTCCTCGTCAGTCAAAACTGTCATCGATTCGCCTTGTGCTGCTGGTGGGAGGTTTGGGGTACATCTATTGCTATTTTCACGAGGACGACTGTCATTTTGTGGATCACATCGTTGTATCAGTCTCTTGGAAATTCATCACGGCAAATGAATCCCGTCCTTGACCATTCCACGGCACGGCCCGGTCCTGGGAGGGAACCCTCCAACGGTGCAACCACCATCTCGATAACATGCAATTTGCATCAGACCGCAGGATGGTCATCATATTCTTAAACACCCATCCTCCAAAGGGTTTACTAATCACACACTCAGGTCCAAATGCAACGATAATAAGGTTGATAAGAGTGACTGAAAAAGAAAAGACACGCACATCCGCCACGCAGTTAGGGATGGATGCTGGCTCAAAAATATGATTGAAGGACAGTTTGAAGCTGTAGCTACAGATAGTGCTACTGTAGCACTACCTGTAGCTACAGGAAGTACCTAGAGATTGAGGCTGTTCAACGTCCCTGCAGGGGGGGTGACCTGAACTCCATTATTCTGGATCCACACACTGCGAACACTGACCCCACAAGGTCTGAATGAGGATTTTGATATCAGACCTTGTTTACAGGGATGTTTCTTCTTCTATGTGCGGTGGTCCTGTCCTTGTTTTCACTTTTACTCTTTTTACTCTGTATGTCAAATTCTTCCTCCCCTGTATATAGTGTATACATGTTGAGTTCCATGTCTGTAATCATTGTTAAGAGTATCTTCTCTTTGGGGCGTCTCTTAAAACATGTTGAGGTTAAAATTAAAAGGAAATTATATATCAAACGGGAGACACACCAAAAAAAAAAGAGAGAATAAATCGCATGATCATTCCCACAATAATATGTTTGTTTGACAGATTTTGACCATCTGAGGAAGTACATTTGTGTTTGAAATGTAATGCAAAAAAAAAAAAATCTGTTCTTTGTGGAAAATAAATGATCTTCTTTTTTTGTTTCGAACAATCATTCAGTAATAAGAGTGACTAGCATAAGTTACATGGGTAAACCTGGTCATAATTCGTAATGACCCTGGGCTTGCAGCAGGGATCAGGTAGGCTTGAACCTGTTCTGACATTCCTTACATTGTGTTCTTCCCCCCCGAGGTTGCTGTCTGTGCAGATGTTTTAATGTGTTATCACTTTTTTTTTTTTTGCCACAGAACTCATTATTATAACTATCATAAAAAACATAGTTTCTTTTTTTTTCCAATTGCTCCCAAGAAGTGAATATGCAGTCTGACCTCTGCCTGATCTTCCAATATATATTTTTTGGCATTGAAACAATGATATCAAATAATAAACAATAAGAATAATGATGATGCAAATAATAGGAATAGTAATAGTAATAATCAGCTCCAGTTTTTAGGCACCTCTTCACAGAGCATGACTAATCACTTCCGTTTATGTCCACAAGATGGCGCAATCCCCCCCCCACCCTTACAGATACACTCATGGTTTTTCTGTTTCATTTTCACTGAATCTGGGAGGGGAAATAATGGCATTGATGCAACGAGCTGGTGGAAAGGGCTGGTACTGCTTATTTAACTGCAAAATAATTTGAATTTTTTGAATCTCCCTCAACGTACTTTTGATTGATACACAAACTATGGGATGTGAGAACAAACATCAGCCTGTTTTTTTCCTTATTTGATATGTCTTTTAACAGACATTGAGCGGCCTCAGCTGCAGGGAGAACTTTGTTTCCCTTCGTCCCTTCGGTGTTTCTTCCTGTTGTTTACCTCTAAATGCACCATGATACCCACAGCGAGTACATGTGTGCTGTGAGTGTGTTTTGCCTGCACGCGCTCAACTGATGCTGGGGTTTGGAACTGCCAGGCAGGCGTTACTAAGTTACTCAGTTATACAAAATATAAAGTGCAGAGTGCAACGTGTGTTAAATAATGAGACCAATAGAATAATAATAAATGAAGGGATGATCAGGTACAGGTGCTATTGTTGTTGTTTCTGTGCCAGCGGGGAGAAGGTTGTGTCCAGGCTGTGACGGGTCTGCGCTGATGTTTACCCCCTGGTTCCTGATTCCAGAAGATTACGGGTCCTGAATAGAGGGCGGTTTGGCATCTCTGCAGGCCAGATTGTACGTTCCAGTCTGTTCCTGTGGCCGAACCAAACCGGACGATCACAGAGGTGCAGAGAACAGACTGGACGGTGCAAAAACTGAATCAGCAGCTCGAACTTCCTGCTCCGCTGGGCCTTCCTGATCACACCATCTATGTTGGACGACCCACTCGAGGCCCCGAAGCTGGACCCGGGTGCAGAGGAGAGGAGATAGATGCAGGCAGATGTTTGGCTGAGGGTCACTTATGGAGATAGGTGATTTGCTGAGCAGCCCCAGGGAGGGACAGTATTATCAGTGCCATTATTATCAGTATCGGTATTCACCATTTCATCATCTGACTCTATTCCTACAAGCAGCTGAAATGTAGATTCATGCTCAAGTTACTATAACTAGTTTGATGACTGATGACCGATTTTCTTTATTTTTAGAAAAGGTGTGTAATTATTGGCGTGCACGTAAACAAACGTGCACGGCTCAGGTTTGGTGTCAACATCACGTGATCGGCCCGTGCCCTGACGTCACCGCCCTCCCCGGAAGTCCGAGCTGGCGATGTAGTAGCCTCGTTAGCCTAGCAGCAGGAAGAAGATGTTTGCATCCAGCGAGGGAATAATAACACCCGGCTGCAAGCATTGATAACCGACCAAACTGCCCCGGGGTCGAGCCTGCCGATCGTGTCCCGGATTTAGAACCGCGATCTCCCACCTGCGGAGCCGGAACTTGCCGATCCCGACGCGGGGCGCAGCGGCAAGATGTCCCTTTTCCAGTCGGCTCTGGATTTCCTGGCCGGGCCCGGCGCCTCCGGGGCGGCCAGCCGGGACCAGAACGACTTCGTCGGGCAGCTGGTGGAGCTCGGCGACATGAAGCTGCGGATCAAGCGGGTGATCGCGGAGGGTAAGTCGGTGCATGACAGTGGGGGCGCGGGGGGAGACGTCAAGATTCAATGCGGGTCCGAACCGGCTAGCTTGCCAGCTAGTTGCGTATGCTAGCCGTCAAACGTTTGTGTCAGACAGCCACTAGTTGTCAACAACAATGGGATTAGCCGGGTTTATCGGCTTATCACTACATAAACGTCAGCAGATTCAATCTTTTGTTCTTTTCCGAGGCGCTGTTGCTTCTTAAAAAACAGCCTTTAGACTGTGTCGTGACAAGCCGAACTTTCAGCCAGCCTAGCATTAGCACCGCCGCAACTTTCAATGACAATCTTCCCACGGTTTCCTGTTCCCTCCTCCATCCCATTCATCTCCAGCCACCCTTTATTCTTTGAAGAAACCTTATATCGTGGGAGGGGTTGTTGTCAACGACCTGCGTGGACCTCTGGACAAGTTGTCCAAATGGACGATCTGGTCATTTCCTCCCGGGGATAAACTCCGGAGAGCTTTGTGTTATGACGAGCAGGAGACAAGCATCTGCGTTCCTCCCGTTGAAATCTGACATCAGTATCATGTTTAGAGCTCATTTTTAACCAAAGACAAGACACGACTAAGTATCACAGCAGACATAAATGCCACCTGGCCTTCTCAAGCTGAGGGGAGGAGAACCCATCCTTTACCCTCCTGGTATTTTATCCAGAAACCTCAGGTGGCTTCAGGAGCTCCACGCTGATGAACTCCTCTGCAGTCAGAGTCAACCAGGAAACCTGGAGTCCAAACCCAACACATCTGCAAAATGACAAAAGTTTGCGTCACCCATTGACCTCCAGCTTTTGTAGGCTGACGCCCCGCGTAACGTAGTGTCTTCTCGGTTCGCCTTGTAAATGGGGAAAAAAAGGCACGGGTTTATTTTTCCCTTCACCTCGTCGGGGACTTTGTCTTCTTTCTGCTGACCTGCAGGCACGTCTGCACAGTGTTTCGTCACCTTACGTGCACAGGAAACTGAAACATCCCATTTCTCTGTAAATCAGTGACTCGCTTACCCAGTTACCCAGGGTGTGTGTGTGTGTGTGTGTGTGTGTGTGTGTGTGTGTGTGTGTGTGACTCATTCCACTGACAACAACGGTAAAGATCATCAGGGTTGGTTTAGAAATGATCAACATTGTTAAACAAAAATCAGTGGCCTTTTTTTTCTTTTTTTTTCACTAATAAGTGTGTTATTAAAAAGGACTAAAATTAACTATACAGGTGTTTCTGACAAATTTTACAATGATTTTAAAATGATGTCAGGCTCGCTCAGTACAGCAGACCTTTATTGAATTTTAATTTTCAGTTGAACTAATGGACTTCAGTACTCTGGTTCTGAATATGCGGTCTATATATATATATGTGTGTGTGTGTGTGTGTGTGTGTGTGTGTGCAAGCGGAAACCCACGGTGTCGTTGCACATTCCCGTCGGCGGCCCAGCTATGAGAACGTGGCGCTTCAATTCAAAGAAGAGCTCTCTTTCGTGCGTTGTCTTTTATTCTTTTTCAACAGCTGTGTTGCAGCTGTCTCAGTCGTAGTCAGGCGATGCACCGCAGGTGAAATATCGTGCAGCGCGCACACACACACACACAAACACACACACACACACACACACAAACACAAAAGCATTATCAAAGGATCTCCGTAATGTGGCACCGACTTTATCACGGGCGAAATGTCTTGAAAACCCTGTCGCTGGCTGGATCTCTGCAGTCTGCTGAAATGTCTGTAAATGGTGGATTTCTTCACAGAAGCCAAAACCCTAAAACACACCTTTTGCGGTAAGTTCAAGTCAAAGCGGCCATTTTTCAGATGAAGTGACACGCCTCAGCTTCTCCTTCATGGACCTCATCGCCGACTTTGTGCATTGGCTTCGCATTGCTTGATCGATGAATAGTTTGACCCGACTCTACGCCCAGTCAGGCTGTAAGTCTAAAAGCTACATTAAAAAAAAAAAATCCCTGTGTAAACGGTCAGAGATAAGAATCCTTGGTTTGTCCTTTCAGGTTTTTTGCAAAGCAAAGGCCGGCTGGTTGTTGATTTACTAGTTGCCTTGGCAACGGCACCCCGGCACCCTCGGGGAATGTCGAGTGCGGAGTGCGTTTTTTGCGGGTTTGCAAACAAAACACACGCGAGCTCACACACTCTCCTGAGTGGGAAGAATCTCTGGAAACCAGAGATTCTGGTCCTGCTGCCTCAGCATATCTGAAGTTCCAGAACCTGAACAGGAAGTGCTGTTGGAGGAAGCGGGGGGGGGGGGGGGGGGGGGGGGGGCGGGGGGGGG
>CAAKHD010000746.1:2192-18090 GCA_901007705.1 Fistularia tabacaria
TCGCTTTTTCTGTCTTTCCGTCTCTTTCTCTATTTGGTGTTTGGACGGGTGAAGTGCTTTGAGATATAGATGGTTTCTGAGGAGGATTGCACTCCCACCCCCAACGCCCCAGCACACACACACACACACACACACACACACACACACACACACACACACACGATTGATACAAGTCTTCTATCTGAATTGCACGAACACACCAGCAAACTTTTATTGGGTGAATAGGTTTATATATGTTGATTTCCTCCTATCTGGTGAAATACCTTGGATCAATACTTTGTGCAAAGTGCAATTTGGATTTATTTGAGTTATCAGCAAAGTTGAAAAAAATCACTGATCAAAGATCAGATTGAATAAACAAGCCCTTACATCCAGACTGCTTCCACCCATTTTGGATCCAAATTCTGCTCTGCCAGCCCTGAAATCTCCTTGGTCCTTGTCTCGGATGAGCTTCACCACAAGTTCACGGGCTTGCTAAAAGAGGGATTGAAAAGTAAGCCAAAATCTTTGGAAAATTTTAGAGTGACAACTGAAAACATATTGATCCCCCCAAAAAACTAATGATTTGAGCAGAACACAGAAAAATTGACTGCTAATTTAAGAGATATTTGGATCCCCTGAAACCGACCTGCACCTTGTGGGGATCCCCAGTGATTCTGAGGGGCTTGTCTGCACCAGTGGGCATGGGGTCATCCTGAATCATTATCATCTGCACTCCTGTTCTCTCCTGCAGTCGTATCATCACACATAAGTAGAAACACAAACCAAAGCGTTACCAAAGCGGGATATTGAGCCACAACTCAAAAACCTCTCTCTTTTTTTTTTTTTAAAGATTAATAACCTTGAAACCAACCAAAACAACGAGACAGCAATGGATAATCATAGTTCAAGTTACTGCTACTACTACTGTAAGACTGCAAAGTGATCTGGTACTTACAGTAAATGCCATTCTTAAGGGATGTTTTATGAACAACAGACGCCAAAAAAAAACTTGGTACTAACAAGGTAACAAAATCTAAAAATGATAAAAAAAACAAACCATGAAATTCTAAATATAGTAAATTATGCTGTTACTCATATACATCACAAAAGCTCCACCTTCCAAATAATTTAATTTAGTCTAAAGAAAACAGATTATTGTTGATAAGCACCTTCCTGTAATTGCCTCTCATTTGACAAGGCATTCAATTTCTTACTCTAGGTGATGCTGTGGCAATGTCAGAATATTTTGAATGCTCCCGCTTGGTCACTTCCCACCATATACCACAACAACACAGGTTCACAGGTAGGAGTTACTAGTTTCATGACAAAACTGCATGACCATTGACAGTCAAAGCAGTTTGGCTGAATGATTTACTTATCTTGAAGATAAATCTCTTGTGTTGGTAGGAAATCCAACAAAACCGGGTCAATGACAGTCTGACGTACAAAGAGATTCATTTCAACAGAATACTTCCATCTGAGAGATTATTTGTTTCTGACCGCAGATGCAGACATGATGCACTTGTGGCAAAAAGCTATTTTGTCATTGATCTGACTGAACCACACAACATTTAATTCTCCATTGTAAACAGAAGCACCTCCACTGTGGTGTGTGTGTGTGTGTGTGTGTGTGTGGATGAGCTGAGAGGCTGCACCTGCCTTCACATACATGCTATAAAGAGTGAAGAGCAAACTGTGGACAATTTTCTACAAAGAAATAAGTAAAATAAGTAAGAGGACACTCTGTGGTGATAAGAGAGTTGATAATATCCAAGCTGATTGATAATGACTTTGCCCTTGAGACCAATTATGCTAGGTTTCAGGAGCCATCCTAACTACATGGTGATATAAGGGAAAAGCCATATTTTGAGCATAACACATATCCACAGAGAAACATGAGGAAATATTTCTGACATCTAGTTCATAAAAAATGATAAGCAATGCAAAATCAGAATAAATGGCCGATAACGTTTGGACATACAGGAAATGTGGCTTTTGGTTTTTGTTTACACCTTGTACTGACATGAAGGTAAACAAGGACTGGACAACACAACGTTAATATAATACAAAAATACAAAGTGCAAACTACTTTAGCAAAATCCCAAATTAATAGAATGGTCAGTGAGTTAGTGTGAAGAAAGATAAAATCTGGACAAACATGTGGGTATATTTATATTATGTATATTATTTACAACACGTATATGATCAGATATAGATGTTATTGTTAGTGTACAACATGATATGTAAGGTGTTGTGGAGATTCATGTGTTTAGAAGAGTGATAGCTTGTGGGGAAAAAAAAAAGTTCTTTTGTCAAAATTGATCATCTCACTTGCAAATTTTGTAACTTGTACAAAGATTCAAGATATTGTAATAGGTACAATTAGGTCCAGTGAGAAGTGAACTTTACAACAGTTACTGGTTGCTCTAATCATATGTCCCAATCAATTCCAAAGTCACAGGATTGTTAGGTCGTCAAAAGGGCAGAATTATTTTTCAAGCTGTGTTCAGTCACCGTAATAAACTACCAGACCTGTAGTTGTTTGATGGTTTCTCCTCCCTTGCCAATAACCAGGCCGACTTTGTTGGCAGGGATAAGGATCTGCTGGATGGCGCCATTGCCGTCCATCTCACAGTGGAAGCCTGGACCATACCGACACTGCTCCACAATCTCACTCAACAGCCTCTTGGCCTGCCTGGGGGGGATGGAGCAAGTACCAAGATGGGAATTTGTCACCAGTTACAGATCCCCCACAAAAAAATCTGCTGTGCCACATTTTTCTTTGTCAGATGAGAAAGGGGTGTTAAGGGGATTCAGTGACTGATTAAGAGGAGACATTAAAGAGATTTGGGTTCGTGCCCTCTGTGTCACAACAATGGGCACACTTTCCTGGTCTGTCAAGTTTTCAGTAAATCTGTCAGAGTTGAGACTTACTCAATATTCTCAGGGCTCCCAGTCAGTGTGCAGGGCCTGTCTAACATGCCTCCACTATCTGTAACAAAAATAAAAAATAAATAAAAATGAAATGCATCAAATATCTATATTGCTGGTTTGGAAGCAGACAAAGAAATTGTAAAATAAAAAAAATTTAAAAAAGCTATTATTCCTTGATTTTTCCCACCTTATCAACTATGCTTGCTTACCACTTAAAATTAAAAATAGCCACATTGGTTAGTTCAGATACATATTGAGCTGCAAGCGGTCAAAGCATATAAATGAGCCCCCCACTCCCAAACAAGTGGATTTCTTGGTTATTTTCCACATACCTCAAAGGGTACATTTTCTTGCCAATTTACTTCCTGATTTAGCAAACAAATTTGATGAGGACAAAAGTGATTATAAATGACTAATAAATCTCCATAGTTTTTAACATATCCATGATCAAGCCAAGGAGCTTTAAAAACATTACCCTAATGTGAAGAGTGCTCAAACTTACCAGAGGCTATCTGGATCTTACAACCAGATTCCAACTGAATTCTTGAAATTTGCTCTCCCCCTTTACCAATGACTATGAGAAATGGAGAGACAGACATCCTCACCTTAAATCTTTTTGTATGCAGTGGAAAAAAAACCTGAATGTGTCAAGACTGATGATTATACATCAGAGGTCCGTACTGTCTATAATGAACTCAAAGCCCACTTACTGAATCCCACCATCTTATCAGGCACTTTAAAGTCTTCTGTCGTGAGAGCCCTGCAAAAGAATACTTGATCAATAACCCAGGATGACCAGAGAATACTGATGCAAAATCCATATAAAACCAAAGTAATATTAGAAACTTGTGCATTCAAAAACAGTAGAGCCAATTCTAAAACAAGGAAGTGCACATAATGCACAAAAAATGTTGTAGTAGTTGTATATTTTTGTTTTAAGATTTGGAACTGTAATCTTGACAATAAATTAAAAAAATAGGAAGACATCCAGTAGGAGCATTAGAATGATGAGAACCACAAATTTTAATGGATTTTGCTCACCTCTGATGAACCATTGCACCAAGGTGGTTCCCTATTGAGACAATGAGAAGCAAAACAAGCCAATTAATATTTAGGAAAATTACAATAAATAGTACATCTATTTAATTGATAGCAATACCATAACTGGAAATGAATGAATGGGGCTGCTGCAGATGGATATAGTCGTGCAAGTCTGACCCACAGAGGGGTGGCAAGCATGTCTTGAAGTGAATGAGCCTTTCAATCAAAGCTTTTCAGAAGGAAAGACAGAAGCTGGCTGCTGGTCCTGATGTGAATTTTGACAGGTAGCACCTTTGAAGGGTCTTGCAGGGTCACTGGACAATGTGCTTCCATGGACATAAGCACCTGAGTTGATATCTAGCAGGTTCAATCAATTTTATGGTTGTTTGAACTGATTTCACTTGTGCTGCGAACTGTAGCAGGGTTAATGTTTCAGAATGGAGCAGCTATGAATATAAAGAAGGTGATGTAGTAAATCCATGCAAGGACAAGACTGTAAGATAAGATGTGAATGCTGAGGCAGTATTTTTACATTTTATTTGACAATTAATTCTGTGAATACTACAGTGCTCAGTTATTTTCCCTCATATTGTGGTAGCCAAGCTTGAGTGAGAAAATATGAGGACATATTGTTGTAATATAAATAAATAAATAATAAATAAATATATAAATAAATAAATGAGTGAAACACACCTAAATCACCATTCCGCACTTTCTATCCTTCCATGCATTCAGGGTTGAACTCTTTATATAAACGACAATGACAAAATAAGAAGAGTTCATGATAAAGGACTAGTGTTTCCACTCCAGGGATATGAAATGTGGCGATTTAATTTGGGGGAGAGGAGTGCAGTTCAAGAGTACTGTGGAATGTTACAAACTTTGTTACACAAATGCCTAAATAAACCATGGCATCAACATCAGGTTCATTTTTTACATTCATGGTGCTGTATCAGTTATGCCGCCCCCAGATAAAAAAAGATAAATAAGAGAAGCTTCAATTTAAAGTGCCAGACAAGACAAGAAATTTGGAAGAAAAAAAAAAATGCTTTCTTGGGTTATGGAAGGTTATGTCGGTTCAAAATTACACAATATGTTGAAGTGACATCTAAATATAGCATTATCTCTCCTTTACAAAACTAATGTCGTCTTAATGAAGTGACATTGTACACTAAGCCACAAATATTAACTAGCCTCAAAATAACCAAACATTACCATTTTTTTTTTTTTTTACCATTTAAAAGTGGGAAAATACGGACTTCAGACATTAGGAGTTCAGGCTTTTCAGACAGTTTTTTTTTTTGGCTTTTGAGGATAGTGCCTCACATCTGTTTGCTACAGAGGAGAGTTGTGATACACAACTTTTTAAATTCTATCCAAACCACTATCATTTTCTGACATTAAAATATTGTTTGTGAAGGGGAATAATGAAGTATTAAGAAATTCAAAATTGGAAGAAAGTACCAAATAATGGAAAACAATGGCTTTTCATTACATTTGGGATACTTATCGTGTGATTTTAAAAGGGGATTTCCCGTTCAACAAATTTCTTTTCAACTCGATTCGTTATACTGTAAAATAATGTTACAATGCCCATGTTTTGTCATGTTCGTCTGATCTTTTCTTATTTGATGACAAACAAGCTTAAAGGAAGAAGGGAAAAAAGGGAGAAAATGGGAAGAGCTGGTTTACATGTAATAATTAAGACAAATTTGTAGAACAGGTTAAAAGACAGTTATTTCACTATTCTGTACAGGCTAACTGTGGCTGTCAAAACATTTGCAAGTGAAAATGCCTGGATTGCTTTTAAAATTTACTGCCAAGTGGTTAGAGCAAACTAACATGTAATGAAGAGACCTGGTAATATTTTAAAATGAATAATGATATGGCAAACAGCTATCTGGCTGTCACGCTGAAAGTGATAAGCAGGCCTAAGGAAAATCTGGGATACACACAAAGAAGTTGACACATACATCTGAGAGCATTTTCTTGACACTGATGGAGTAGTTATTTAGAGCTTATACAAAACAGGATGTTTTGACAAGGATGTTGACATTCTTTTTATCCAGGATAAAATCGAATATGTGCCAGAGTGTTTGTGGGTATTGATAGAGGAACAGCTTTGGAGAAAATGACAGATGTATGGAAAACTTACCTCCATTATCTAGAGACCGTTTTTGGCCCCCAAAGCCGTATATGAAGGGGTCTATGAGTGGAGAATTGTTCATGTTGGGCATCTGGTCTCCTCCCATCTTGGCAGCCATCTGCAAATGAAATCGCAACATATCATTGAATCCTTGTGGACTTGTGACCTCTCTTATGACATTATGTGACAAGTATGAACATTTTTCAGTTGATATTGATAGCTGGAAAAATATTACTTTACAAGGGCAAAATACTAACAGATGTAATTTCCCATTGTAATAAAGTTGAATCATTCCAGTTGAAATCCTTCTAATGCCATTTTGCTTGATAACAAAGATTGGTATAAAAAAAGGGGGGCAAAAGCAGATCACATATAATTTAAAGCCAGGTGTTTGGTTATCTTTATTTACTAAGAAAAATGAAAAAGTTAAAACCCGATAAGTCTTATAGTCCATTAGCTTTGATGAAGAGTTAAAATTATAATCCTACAGTCACATTACCCTAAAGAAAAACTTAGAAAAAAAATTTCTAACCCACAAATAGACGACCAGAGTCACAACTTTAAACCTATATGGGGAGGTGAAACTGCTGTTGGAAAGAAGCAGAGCTTGGATGCCTGAACTGTTTCCTATATATCCATTTCTGATGAGTGGGAGTTTTTGTCAAATGTTCTACAGACTGAAGCGGTGTACATGAGTCATAGTCATCTGCTACATTTTATGGAGTTAAAATGTATCAGACGAAACAGTGCTATATTCTATTTCTCTCCTTGAAGCTAATAATGAGAAGTTTTGAGATCAATAATGCACTGATAGCAGATCGCCAGTCTAAAAATTAGTTGTTTTTTTTTAGAAAAATCCTGATGAAATGAGTTTGTCCTCATACATATACTTTCCTCAGCTTTACAGTGCAGACAGATTTATTCAATGTTGAGAACTGAGTGCCGCAGACAGGATGGTTTCTACCTCTAGATCGGCTGCAAATAGACACTACTTGTAGCTGAAGCAGATGTTTTGGGCAATCATATCTGTTTTTTGTATCTGTATTCAACCACAAATACATCTCACAAACAATTGTTGATGATAAAAACTTTTAATTTTGCTATGTTTAGATCATGTATTTCTGGCAATGGGTTGGGTAATTTGAGAGTTAAAAAAAAAAGAAAAAAAAAAGATAAAATAACTTACTGGGGTGGATCAGACAATGTTTGAGGAGGTGAACATCAACCAGTGTCAGCGTAGCACAGACGTTTAAGTTTCCCTTTAAACCACTATGAGCTAGCACCAATTACAAACTCAGTGCTTTCACTGAAAATTGACATGTCAACACAGTGCACTAACAAGGAGTTGTAAAAATTCTAGCGACCGGTAAAGTGTGTGATGGGAATCCTGTTTTGTGAAACAGAAAAGTTTCAATTAATTGCATCAATGAAAATGATTAATATACTAACAAAAACAGTATATCCAAGTTGTGTATTTAGAAATAAATCAAAATTAACCTCCATAGTGCCAAGTAACTAGGATATTATCTCAAGATACCAGTTGAGAACATCTATCTATATCCCCAACACAAAAATAAAAATTAAAGAATGAATTATTAATTGAACAGTTAAATTTCTATCTCAAAAAAGAAAACCTCAATTGATGCTGACTTTGTTAGATGGTCAGTAGCCATACTTAAATGCTCATTATGACCATAAAAAAATCTGTGCAACTGAAATGCTCCCCAAACTAAAGCAATGAAATCTCAAAACCTCTTGAGCAGTTGAGTTTTAGGTCTGTTGCTATATGAATGTCATGAGCAAATGTTGAGAGAATTTCAGTGTCTTTTCTTTTGGGATTAATAAACCGTCATCAATGGGGTTTCACCCCCTCTTACAACCATGCATCACTTTTGGTTAAAACCAAAGGTTCTGCTATTCGTATAATCCTGCTGACTTAGTCAAAATTAAAACTTTTCACTTAAAACACAAGAGGTTACAAGACTTATGTGTAATCTGAGGGGTTAAATGTAGGCTGTGTGTGACTGCATTTTTCTGTGATGTAAGAGCTTAACCTACATAAGTAGAATTTCTATTGGTCCATTCTGAATTTAATTTCTGATTTGATACTTCTGACTCTGGTGGTTTCTCAAAGATATACTGCCAACTGGAAAGAAAGACTGTTTTTCCCACGAATGTCAAAGATTCCCTTTTTTCCAACTTTTACTGTAGCATTTTTTGGCTTCTTGTGATATGAGCAAATAGTTGAGCTTTTTCCCCTTGTTGCATTCTCAGGACCACCGGTTTACAAAAATGAGAGGTGTAGTGATTGTACATGAAGTCCAGTTCTGCATCAATGTCAGTGTATCGAACTATCACACACTACAAACCTGCAATAAACAGCTGCTTTTATAATTAATAAAACAAAGACTATTGTATCATTTATTAAAATAATACATTTTCCATTATAATGCTGTCAAGTTTTACAATGTCCAAGAGGCCCATAGTAAACAGGCACAGATTCTGTTGAACTGAGACTTCACCAATCTGTGGTTTCAATTTTCTGTAGTATAAGGACATTCTTAATACAAACAGTTTGCATTTTATTTTATTTTTCCCCTTACACTGTAAAAAGTCCTGTATTTTGATTTTAAAAATATGGCTATTTCCAATGTAGTAAACAATAACACAAATTTACCCAGGACAAAAACATTCCTGTGTCATCAAACCTTTGATCACCCCCCAAAAATTACATGAAAAACCCCCGATAATATTAGTAAAGTCTAACTCCAATGAAAAGTGTGTCAGATACTGAGCTAACAACAGACACTGACCTGTATACTGTATTTCTGGTCTCTTCGCACAAACATCAATATATCATTCTCCTATAGTGATGGAATGTGTCCTACTGCATTCAACTGCAGAATGGAGCTCCCGACATTGCGTCGCAGCATACCTAAAAACCAAGCTCGGTCTACTTTAAAAATCAGTCACACGTCGATTTTAAGTAGATGTTCATGTTCTGTAGTGATGGACATTTAAAATCTTCAATTACAAAGCCATAGAGTGCCAACAGAATTTTCCACTCTCTGTATAGCATTTCAGAAGATTACACTAAATTGGTATCTTTGACTGACTGGAATTTTTTTTTCATAATATGAAAATATAGTGATGGCAATTAGAGTCTTCCATCACCTTCAGGGACGATTATCTACTTTAGAGCCCACAGAGAGGGGTGCAATGGAAATAGAAGGGTAGGAGAAGAAGCAGGTGTGGAACTACTGTTTGCGACAACATTTATGTAACAAGATGTAACGGGCGGTATCCCATGTAGATGAGAAAGACAGGTAAAAGTGAAAAATCTGTATAAATAGGTTGTCGTTTTTTGAGATGTATCAAACGTAACACCTGCATATTTTATTGGATCTGATTGGAAATCATGCATCAGTGACTGAAAGGGTACTAAATTATTTTCCACTGACACGGATATACACAAAAGTTTGATGTGAAGCATGCTGTGCATTTGCGAATAGAGCCTAAAAAAAAAAAAATGGTCAGATGATTTTATAGATATATCGATATCGTAAATGTAAAATATAAGATCAGTTTGTTATCCATTCGCATTCTCCGCCAGTAATCAATAATGTTTTGTTGAATATAGGTTGAGACTAGTCGAGCATATCAGCATCAAGATTAGTGAATTTAAGGACTTTACGTCATAGTCTTCTCGATTTTAAGCGAAGAGAACTTGAGTTTTCAACTGTTTGTCAAATGAGAAAAATACACTTACGGTATGCGCTAGCCTTTTTAAGTTTGTAATAAACATTATACTTTCACTATAATCAATGTAATAAAACACATTTGCGACAAAAAAAAAAAAAACATTACTTTGTCTGGGATCTTCTTTTACTCTCCTAGCCAAATATTTTTTTCTTTTTTAACACCCTAGGTTTACATTTTCATGAATGAAAGGAGTTAGCCGATCTTTCAGCTTATTAGTGGACTAGGACAATTTTAGTGCAGTCGTACATGAGACTATCTGAGATGCCTGTCGTCTAAAGAAATACATAAAGCATGGTGGATCATGCCAAAAAGACAGGCGTATGAATAAATGATCGCACAAACATACATGACTTCGGCATGTAAGTTTTGCATCATGGATGAGGGAAAACGCCTTTTATAAATAGCTGCAAATAAATAAATGCTGCAAAATAAGGCGTGGCGCAAAATCTGTAAAACCACTCTGAATATTTAACTTCACTATACATTTATCATCAGCCAACTGAACATGCTGAAGCAAGCATGAGAGCAGGGCCACAGTAGCTGATATCAAGTTACAAATTCTGGCCTTCACTGTTAGTGTAAGGTTTGTAGCTTGACGGTTTTTATAACACATAACAATTCATTGAAATAAATGACATTAGGCGCTTAGTCTTTATTACCTTTATAGTCTCATGACTGTCGGGCATTTAAGCTAAAGTGAGATTAAGTGCAACTCGTTAACAAATTGGTTTTATTTAAAGCCTGGAGGACATTTTATGGTTACAGTTTGAGAAAATTGATAGATTTTTCAGTAAGGAACATTTCCAAGTATGATTGTTTATTCTGTTTCAGATTGAAACTTGTATTTCCAAACTATCTGATAGGGATACATTGGCCCAGTTGTGGAGTATAAGAGCCTATTCTACAGATGAAATTACAAACAGGGAAAACATTTTATTTAGTACTAGAAGAACCTGGCAGACATATCATTACAGTGAGTCTCAAAGCGTTTACTGTACTATCAGCAAGGCAAATCTTGGCGAAAAGAAATTAGCTCTGCTAACACAATAAGTAGTGCAAGAGGCTTAATGCTACGTCAATACCATGACCCAGAAAGCTAGCATGGACGCACACTATTTTCTTATGAAAACAATGCAAATAAGCTGAAAAATCCCAGAATGATAGGATATGCTCCCATAGGTCCAGTGAAGCTCCTTATCATGCAGTATGCTGCATGTGAAGTAAGGTACATACTGTCCCTCCTAAAGTAGAACATCGCCTCAATGTTTACTGAAGCCTATTAGTATACATCAGTCATTATAGGCTGGATTGGCTTCTGAGACAGATTTGCCATACTGTATCTAGTTCTTCACTTTTAAGTCATAGAATTCTAAAACTGCCTGGTGAGCATATACAGATGAAGTCTAGTGATTGTCACATGTACACAAAGGATGTTGCAGTTTCTATTCAAGCCAAGCAAATTAATTGTTAAGGGGAGTGTAACAACAATTTCACCTGTGATATATCCTACTTGTAGCTTCATCCAATATTCAGCAACAGAAAATATATAAATTCCTAGTTCACCTGTTTGCTGATGTGGAATGATTGTTCTGTTTAAGCTTCAAAAGTAAACATTTAATGTCTATGCCAAACAAAGCTTCAGAAAAATAAGAGCTATCCAGAAAAATGAAGATAAATCTGGTGGAAATAAAATCAAATTAAAAAAATGTTTTAATGACAGATCCTTGTAAAAGTGTATGCCACTAACTACTGGTTAAGTCTTCGAGTTGCTTCATACATTACAGTTATTACAGGCTCTTTAGACAAAAACGCTACTCTCATAAAAGGAGACAGGATTTACTTGATTTAACTACTGGCTCTTTTCCATCAGCAGCCTTGCTGCAAAAAAAGGTGTGTTCACCTAGTTAGGGCTCTGTCTATGGAGAATGTGGCCACTGAGAAAACATGGGTCTCATGAAATCACTTAGTATAATATATTAATTTTGCTGGGGACTGAAATGTATAGTACTTTGAGTTGCAGGGTGCTTGACATGAATCATACCATGAGGGGATATTGGGTTTATTTACCAATTCATGCATTTCTTTGGATGCATTTCAAGGTACAGAAAAATCCAACGTCTGAAATGTACAGTGTTTTCAAGCACTGCAAGGTATGATAGGGATTTGGGGAACTGTTCCTTTCTTGACAGCCATTTGGAATACAACAAAGCTTCACAGACACAAACTAGAAATAAGATTGAATTCAAATTGGGGCATTGAACTTTTAGGGGTATGGCAATTACACAGTCCGTGATTGAATAGCCTAGTGCCGTAAACTGACCGCTCTTTAACAAACTTTGATGCAAGAGAACAGCGGTGACCATGTCTGCCTGTACCTGACATGGCCATGTCAATAAATGAGGTGACTAGCAGTATGCAGGCGGTATCAAATATTGTTTTTTCCTGTTCTTTTCCAGGCTTCAAATGGAAAAATCCAAGTATGCTCAACAGGAGGAGCGGAGGGGGCTTATTTGAACAGATGACGTTACAGTACATGGCCTAACTCCAACGCTGCCGAGTAGGACATACACTACCACACTCGCTGGCTAGCCAATACTAGCTCTATTAGCTTACGCGCTTTGGTATCATGAATAATAAAGTACACGCTTTACTTCCAAGTTCATGCTTGCGTGGGGAAATTGGGAAATAAAGGGATTCGAACGTCAGTTGAGGAAGTGATTACTAAACAATTGTGTCTCGGTGTGTCTCTAAGTGGGGCAGCAGGCAGCTTTACAGGAGCTAACTTAAAAACTAGCACGCTAACTTTCTGACAGCGTGTCAGGACGGTCCAGCTGCTCGGGCCACACATACAAATGGAAAACGTCAGGTTTTTTAGCTACACTCCGGCCAGGCTAAAGGGTGCCAAAGTTGTACTAGCGAGTTAGCAAATGAAGCTAACTACAACTTCTGTGACTTCACAACAGGTTGCAGTGTGTCGACTTGCACTAACTAAAGTTAGACGAACTTCAATGATGTAAGAGGGTTTTGCGAATTGCCTCAGAGTTTAGTTTCCCAGTCCTGTCGAATCTTTTGACACTCATCGTTAACATGTATCGCTCCTCTGTAAACTGTAATCTGTCGGCTCAGCTATGCTGGCTCGGCTATTTAACGTTAGCTTGCTAGCTTGCTGTGTGCATGAGGACTGTGTGTGATAGGGGGTCCGAGGTGCCCCGACCAAACTCTTGCACCGCTCCGAATGCAAACACGCTTCGGTGATCCCGAAACAACCTCCGTCGTCCTCGTCGGACAATAGTTTACCTGTCGGACCCGGCGTATCGTGTCTGCGAAGTCATCTTTCGTTCCGGGCTGAGCCACCGAGGCCTGTCCCTGAACTAGCTCCGCCATCATCATCATCCGCCTCGGCAGCTGAGAGCCACACTTAAAAAAAAAAAAAGCGAGAGAGAGAGAGAACAGCACACGTGCCAAACCGAAGCTGCGCGAGCCAGATGATCTCGCGAGTTGATCAAAGATCACGTTATACGGCGTGAAAAACGCACGAGCGCCCGGACATGTGTTTTCATAATAAACACCATATCAAGAGGGTGGAATACTGACGGGTAACACTGTGGAGGGGATGGAGGGAGGAAGGAATCGCAACAAAAAAAATACACATTACAGATCATGCTTAATGAATAAATGTGAAAATGGATATCCGTGTGTGTGCGTGTTCGAGGAGCTTTAACTCCCATGATTCTGTGAGTGTCCATGAATGTGTCTTGGATATTTTTGAAGGACTGCAACTCTTTTGTTTTGGCATGGGGTCAAATTGCCCATGAGTAAAAATACAAATACTGAACAAAATTGGTGGATGAATAAATCTGAAAATAGATATCCATTTTTGAGTATGTGCGTTTGTGTGATTGACCAGGAGAGCAAGAATACAGATCCTGAACAAAAACAGTAGATTAATAAATGTGGAAATTGATATCCATTTATCTGTGGGGGGGAGGGGTCTAGGAGGGTGCTATGATTTGTTTCAGGAACTTTAAGGCCTATGTTTTGGGCTGAGTGCCAAGTATAAAAATACACATACGGAACATAATCAGTTAATGAATGATTGCAAAAACGGATATCCATTTGTGTGTGTGTGGGTCCAATAGAGCATTGTGATATTTTCTAGGGCCAAGGGTCAAGATGCAAATAAGTAAGAAATACAGATACTGAACATAAACAGTTAATGAAAAAAATGTGAAAAAGGATATAATTTGTGTGTGTGGTTGTGTGTCTAGGAGAGTATTATATGTTTGAGGAACTCTAACTCTTGTGTTTTGGGCCGAGTGTCAAGTATAAAATGACAGATACTGAACAAGTACAGTTAATGAATAAGTGTGAAACTAAGTATCCATTTCTGTGTGTGTGTGTGTGTGTCCTGTGTCCCCAGGAGAGTGTCACAACATTTTTGAGGAACTCTAACCCCAATGTTTTGAGCCAAGGGTCTAGTTCCAGATAAATAAAAATACAGATACAGAACATAAAGCGTTCATTCATAAATGTGAAAACGGATATCTTTTTGTGCTTGTGTGTGTGTGTGTGTGTGTGTGTGTGTGTGTGTGTGTGTGTGTGTCCAGGAGAGGGTTGTGATATTTTGAGGGACTTTAACTCCTATGTTTTGGGTACAAGGGTTAAGTTGCAATTACTAAGTAGAAGTAAACAGTTACTTAGTAGAACATAAACAGTTAATTAATACATATTGAAAAGGATATCTGTGTATATACATATGTGTGTGTGTGCATACGTGTGTGTGTTTGTGTGTGTTCGTGTTTGTGTGTGTATGTGTGTGTCCAGACGAGAACTATGATATTGTGAGGAACTCTAAGTTCTCGTAACCAATATGTTTCTTTGTGTATTCTCTTGTGTTTAAGGCTTCTTATTTAGATCAAACTAAATCTTTAGCAGCAAATGAAGAGTCCTGGAAGAGCTGCCTCTATCATCATATTTTATGCTGGCATACTGCGAATAGTTCTGTCAGTCACATCAGTCTCACCAGACTGAAAAACTAATTCTAAACAAAAAAAAGTGTGGATTTTTACCCTTTCTCTTCCACCATGGTTACACATGTGGTAACATCTATTGTCACACATCTGGAAAATGCCAGCAGACAGCCAGACACACAGCCAGACCGACAGAAGAAAATAAAATCACTGCAAATTTCCAAACTGTTTGTGCAAAACAGTTCCTGCTGATTTTTACCTTCATTGATTGGAATGAATGTTAAGTCCGGAGGAAACAGCAAAGTGACAAAAATAAGGTTATTTTTAGACGTAGGATTTGCGATGAAGCCTCTTGTGTTGCATTTTGGTGATGTAGTGTGATGGTCAGTGATATTCAAGTCTCAAAAAGGGGGCATAAACATTATCGGAATGATGGGAAATGCACTTGCTCAAACCTTAAAGTACAATTACTGGATGGCCTTGCTTCTTGACACTTAAATAACTGCTTCCCTTTATGGTTTCCAACATGCAACAAAATGTGCAGCTGCTTGAATGATTGTCCTCAAATTTCAGTAGATTGGCATTCCAAGGCTGCGTGCTCCAGACATCCGTACAGATATCAATTTCCCTTCCTTACTCGCCCCTGGGCATGTTATCAGCTCTAAAAAAGAAGCAGGGAAATTAAATGTGAACTGCTAGGCTGTTCCCAGACCAGCACCTCTCAATGAAGACCCCCCCCAATTTAGCATGACTGAAGTATGATCCAAGGCCTGCGCTAACATATTGCTACCATGTGCTGTCCAACGTGTTCAAAGCTGGAGGTGGCTGGGAAAAGATTTGAGGGCTCTGGTATCAAAGGGGGAGTCATGGAGGTGTTCGTCATACACGGCCAGTGCATGCATACATGTTTATTAAAATATTCAGCCCCCTTCTGGTCACACAGAATAGCAAGTGAGGGCAGTTAAGCAGGTGTGGGTTTTTGGAATCCTGCCAAGCAACACTGTATTAATGTGTGTGCGTGTGTGTGTGTGTGTGTGTATGTGTGTGTGTGTGTTGTGAGGGA
>CAAKHD010000746.1:18110-32199 GCA_901007705.1 Fistularia tabacaria
ATGTTGGCGTGTGTGTGTGTTGTGTGTGTGTGTGTGTGTGTGTGTGTGTGTGTGTGTGTGTGTGTGTGTGTGTGTGTGTGTGTGTGTGTGTGTGTGTGTGTGTGTGACTGCTGTTATGAGGGAGACTGATCGAGTATCATACATTCAACTTCCTCTATCATTGTCTCGCTGAGAATCTACACTCCTGTTCCCAGGGTTCACTTTGGTGGAATCCGCAGATCCAGTACGTTCAGACAACAGGATGATTGTAATTCAATAGCATCACAATATATTTTATGAAAGGAAGATGATGTCAATCTTCTTTCTTGCATTTCCTTCTTGTAAGCTAAAGTCCGGCGTTTAAAATTTGATACATCTAAAAAATTTTTCCTTTTAATGCAGACAGTGAAGCTGGAGATGAGCTGGTCGTTTTCATATTGATTGATGGGTAATTTCTTGGGTAGCTCAAGAAAAATGGTCAATTTTTCAATTGAGTGGGATATCTATAAGTGCCAAGGTAATTGTTTTATTAATTTTCTGGGATCGCTCTGGACAATTACCAGGAAATGTTCTGTCAATTTTTAGCTATGTTGAAAAAAAAATATTTTTTTGGTAATCGAGGTTAAGTGTATTAGTTTTCACTTTTAATAATTTTTTTTAAACATTCTATTTTAAAATTTGAAAGTGAACAAAAGGCATCTTTTAAAATACTGTTTTGCTTGGAAATTTTGGATGACCTATTCCAATATTTTCAGATTTTTTTTCAAATCCAGAACAGTCTAGGTTCGCAACATGTCATCTGAGCACACCGAGAAGCATATTGACATATTCTTGGACCCTGATGCATTGTTAAACCAATGCACAAGAGGGAAACACTGACATCACAAACATGTTTGTGTAATAGATGATTTTCCTTTGCATGAAAGAAATGCAAAAAACTGCAACATTTCTGTGGTCAGGCAAGTAAAATACTTGGCCCAGCTGGATGACCGAGCCTTTTAGAAAAAGGAACATCAATATTGGCACACTTACGCTTTTTAACTACTAGGCTTCCACCACCTCCTTTTTCCTCCTCGATCTCAAAAGATCAGGCCATATGAAACCGTAATTGCTTAATAATTGCCACAGTCCTGCAATGGGCGTACATTTCTAAAGGCAGGATGCAAGAAACGGATAGTGTTTCACCCGGAGACTGCTGATGTGTCCCAGCAGAGTTCCCTTTCAGAAACACATTGTCTGCGGAGGGAATTAGAGCCGGTGGCTCTTTTCTGATTTGAAAGGCTAGTGCGGCAAATTAACAGTTCCATTTGACACATTATTTCTAAAATTGTAACACATAAATGGAAAAATAAAACAAAAAGAAATGCTGCCCTTTTTTGGTTGCTTTTTTCTGAATTAAATTACTTTCTGACACAGATTCTCTTGCTGGATTCATGCTTGAAATATTAATGGAGGAACTAGTTGCTTTGATAGCTTGGCCTTTTATGTGCATCTAACTTGACTTGCATTACAGTTAAGCGCCTGTTGTGGTTTCATTATTCGAAATTATTCCTATATTCAATTATCCTGCTGGAAAATAATGTTGTTCTTGAAATTCATGGGTATTACCGTATAGCTTTTGGATTTGCACCAAGAAAGCACATTTTCACACAAGACACCTCTTTAATGTGCTTGAATTATCATACAGAAATCATAACGTGGAAAAACACATTGCTAGAAGAGAGCTTATATTGGCAGTAGAATACTGCATAAAAAAAGTATAATTAAAATTTCTTTGAAATGAAATTGCACAACATTACTACCAGAGCAAGAGATTTGCTTGATAATCGAATATCAATATGCTTTACAACCAAGGCTACAAGCCATCGTTAATCCTTTACTTACACAGACAGCACCGCTGAGAACCGGTGTCAGCATGAAAGCAGAATTGGAAAGCAGAGCAATAGCAACATTTCAAAAAGTCATTAGAGATGTTCTATTAACCATGTGTTAAATGTTTATGCAAAATACTACAATTAGTTCAAATTGTTAAAATGTCCAATTTTTATGCAAAAATATCAGTGGCAAGAGAATCCCATCAACACTGAAAACTAAATAAAGAAAGGAGTGGAAATCAGAACATGCTTGAGAGTATTAGCTTCAGATGTTGTGAAGGATCAACAGCAACAATCGCTGACTAGTGTCGTCCTTTCATTGGAGAGAAGATTGACAGCTGCAAAACACAGCAGTTTTGTCCAAGGAATAGGGAACACACATTTACCTACTTGTTTTCCCCTCTTTTCTATTTTACTTTGCAGCGTCCTCTTTCTTCTTCTCCTCCTCCTCCTCCTTCTCCTCCTCCTCCTTCAACACAAGCCACTTTGCTTTGATCCGGCGCTGTATCTGTATTTTAAATGACTCAATTACAAGGGACCCTGTGGTGAAAATTACGGATGTTTTCCACTATTTCTCACCACTGGGACGCCATGACCCCTCCCAGGCTGCAGTAACCCCCTCCTCGGCTTTCCTCCATCCCTTGCTCCCGTCCTCTCCCTCTCTCCCCACCTGTCTTATTTTGCTCCCCTCACACAGTCCCCCATTTTTCTTGATAAATGTTCACTTTGAGGTGCATATCTGCGATTGAGAGGAAATAATAGCTAAATGGTCTTGTTTGTGAGCTGTTTGAACAGTGAGCGGACAAAGGATGTTTTGCAGGTAATTCTTCTGCTGTCATCACACAACAGGGCCGCGGTGGAGTTTAAGGACAACACGTGGTGCCGCTCCAATCCAAACATCAGGCATGACAGAAATAAAAGCATATCTGGAGGCTGAGTTGCATTCAGTCAAAGCAAAACAGCGTCGGGATTCTTTTCAGCACTTTAAATTCACATCTTAAAGTCGATCTGACGCATTTTTAGAGCCCAGAATAAATGTTGTATCTTCTTCCCAGATAAGAAAAAAATCCTCACCTGATGCCATGCTTGCTCCAAATCGCTGAAGCACAAACAGGCAAGCAAATGCTCAACCAGAGCTGGTGGCCGGGTCGGCTGTTCGTTGGCGATCCACCTGAGAGCCCCGAAAATCAGAACGTTTGATAATTTATGAATGCGTTAGAGAAAACAGGGCTCCAGGGGTCATACTGAAGAAAAAAATGAATATTGTTTTTAAAGAACTTCAGCTGCACGTGAATCTAATGCAAATAATTTACTCATCTCGAAATGCATTGACCGTTACCGTTTTTTTTCCAATAGCTAATAGAAAGATTTTTAAAGATACTTAATATACGAGGTTTTGGTTACTTATTCGTGAATTAGTGTACCAATAGGATGAGCGAGCAACAAGGCCAAGAAGTATCATTTTGCAATCTGGCGTGGAGAAGTTCAGTTAAACACCCAAGACAAACAGCTTGCATATACCCTGTAGTATAATTCAGGCGCCATCTGAAGAGAAAAAAAAAACCCACACTGCATTATCATCCATCATAACACACACTATAACAACCAAATAACCAGCGCCATTAAACATTTAGGTCATCCGAAGGATTCAATGAGAGTGGGGCAAAGAAAAGCTACTGGGTCGGCCACCGTGAGCCTGATAGGCCCCTCGTCCATTCACCGCCTCGCGGAGCAACAGATCGAAGAGCATAAAGGCTGTGTGCCCACAAACAAACCCCTACCGGGAGACCCCCGGGAGGGGTGGGGGGGTGCGGCCAGAGCCTGTTGCAAAATAAAGAAGGCAAATCTATTGATTCGAGATCAACATGCTGCATTACTGCCGCCGGCCGGGGAATACAGAAAGCATGGGGGTGTGGGGTGGGGTCGCTGAAAGGTGATGCTAAAGGAGGATTTTATTCAGTCTCAGTATTCTGGTTTATCATTTTCATTTTAGGTGGATGGACATATTTGGAGTTTTGCTGGGTGTTTTTAACCTGAGCTGGAAAAGGCCGGAAAGATCATTGAGGGGCTGGAGTTCAATATCAAGCCAGACCTCAATGATATGAGGGAAAATGACAAGCTCTGTATTCGGTAGCTATTTTTTGCTTTTGGTATCCATTGAGTATCCATGTTAAATATGCTTGCTGCCGAAAATCAAATATGAATCCACATAAAGGTTTAATTTAATTTCTCCCCACCCTTTTCAGGAAGAGCGAAATTCACAATATTAATGTTGGAGGCTTTTCACAAGAATTCAAATCCAATCAACCTGATGGATAAAACATTTTTAGACACCTTTCGTATAATTCTGACCTTTTTGCTTTCTTCATCTGATGTGACATACTGTACAATCACTTACACACACGTACTCAACTATTTAGCCCTCCTCATGGATTTGGATTACTGCATGCAGAGAGGCATACTGCAGTTTATTTACAATGGGGGTCTGATTACAGGAGAGAAAACACAATTTCCTCATCAAACTCTGCCAAAAAAAGCAAACAAGCAACTTTATCAGATATTGCCCAATCTATTTCAATAATGTTACTGTTAAAGCTAGAGAAAAATAGCAACCGACCAACTCAAAATACCAAAGACTTTATAACGCCATAACTTAATCCAGTTCTGAGAAAGGTTATTGATTCCTGCTGGTCCCAATGAGCCCACCGATTTAGGTCTAGTCAATGTTAGCGGGCAGTTTAGCTACATCTTATTGTAACAGGAGACAGGAAAGTCCTCACACTCATTAACCCTTTTAGATGTGCAACATTGAGTAGTAGGCAAAATATTTCTATTTTTCTATCAATATTTCATCACTGGCTCAGGCCAAACAAAGCCAGGGGCTCTGACCATAATGGCTCCATCTGTCTGTAGATAGAAAGGACATCACCGTATGGTTGTCCTTTGACACCAGAAAATAGGCTCTGACATCAAGGGAGAACACTGCAAGCCTGCACGCAACGCACACACACACACACACACACTCTCTTTCCCCTTTCTCTGTCCCTCACATACACACATACATCCATGGTTAGTGAGCCTGGAAGGCAGAGTGTATCCTACTATGTTTTGATGGTTCCTCACAGATGGTCTCTTGATGTTCTCGTCAGAGATCAGGTTTCACCAAAGCATGAATGAAGTGAATATGTCTGGCTGCTGGAGAACATCAGAGGGATTTGTAGCCGATAACCGATCACGGCCATTCAGGATTTTTGTATAAATCATCACCAAAACCACTGCAAACTTCAACTTGTCTCTCGGCTGACTAGGTATTTGACGTCCTAAGCCACACCCGCAGTCCTGTTTGGAAAATATCGCCTTGCCACTTCTCGGCTACGTCACATTATTTTGCAGTCTTTGGATGCTATCCTACCACATAAATTACTAATTGCTTCTTTGCTGTGAGAAAGTGACCTCACTGTCTTCAGGCCCATTAGCTCTCTGCAGAGACCACCGGGGATCAGTCCATTTACTCCTTATCTGTTAAGTAAAGCAGCATTAAGTGAAATGCTCAAAAACCAAAATGCCGGTGACGGTTTGTCTGGATAAAAACACGTGTGTGTGTGTGTGTGTGTGTGTGTGTGTGTGTGTGTGTGTGTGTTTAAGATGTGTAATATCTGATGTGCATAACGACCACAAATAAGAGTAAATCCAAGAAGGTGGAGAAAAAAGATGGACATCTTCTGGGCTTCAAGGTGCTCCTGCGTAAATATGAATGTTGTACGTTGCGATGCGGCGTCTGACCCCTTTCGACACGCTAAAGGCAGGTGAAGGGAGGACTGGAGTCAGACGGACGGATGTGACAATAGAAGCTCCGTACGGCTTCTTGGGCTTGGGTTACACAAACACCACGGTGAAGGAAAGCTACTTCAGCCTCTAATTGGCGGTAATTAACCCCCTGTGGTTATTGTTCCTGCTTCATTGGGTCCAAAGAAGAAAAGGTCAGTGACCATGGGAGCTCAGACAGGTAGATGGAGAGTACAGATTGAATGACAAAAAAAATATATATATTTAGATGGGTAAAGGACAGTGGATGCTCTCAGGTAAAATCCTCTATACCTCCCGTGGAAAGTTTCTGGCTGTAAGACATGCATTTACAATGGTCACTCTTTTTAAATGCAAATAAAACTCTCTAAAGAAAGCCTTATATGCAAGTAGATAATCATCACCCTAGCACATATATATTGGGTTGCTCTGTAGGAGATCGAAAAATGAGCTCAAAGTGATTATCTATAAATTATCTTATCTTATTAACATACATGCATATGTCTGTACTTGCACCAAGTTCAGTAACTGGGCAGTTCCAGTTGACAGAGTAAGGGCCATTTCCTGTAACTGTGTTGAGGAGAGCTGCCGCAGTGATGCATGCGAAAAGTTATTTAGACATAACAGAATATTGACAGAAGCTGTAAAAAAAATTAAAACTGTGACAGAACGGGATAATTTATTGTGTTTTAATATCAGGTGTCTTCACTCTTGTTCCCACCAACCTGAAAACATCCATTCCCTCTCTCTTGTTTCCCCCGGCAGCCCTCTGGACCTCATCGCGAGAGGTCACGGACCCTGATTCTGAACAATAACCTCCTTTGTACATGTGCTTTTGTAGAATGACAAGGACTTGAAGGTTAGCCGACCTGAGCTCCTGAGCAGCCGCGGCCGCACAGGAGCGTCCATTAGAGTTCGGCCCTGCGCCGCTGCCAACTTTCATGTCGTGCTATTGTTCCATGGATCTCCCCTGAGAGGCAGACAGAGTGGGTAATGAGGGGTAATTGGTCCGGGGTCAAGGATGATTAATTCCCTTGGTCAGGTGTCAGTCAGGTTTTTTTTTTCCATACCTGGTTGGCTGTGCAGACAGGTAAGCGGTAGGAAGAGGTTAGGATGGAATATGATCCACGGTGGATGAGTTTGTGTGAATGAGTGTGTATCCAGGCGCGCACGGTCGCACAGCTGGAATTATCGGCTTGAGTCCGCAGCGCTTACGTAAAGCTTGGCCGAGAGCGAGTGATCGTACGAGACTGATGTCGCATTTGTGAAAATTTCTCAGGATCATATCTTTCAAGAAAGGGTTGAAAGGTCAGCCCGATCCTCCCCTTCCAACCACTGACGCCAGATTGAGATTGATAGCTGTCCCCAGCCCTCCTCGCACCCCTTCAGCTTGACTGACTAATCTGAATACCTCTCCATACATCCCTTCATTCAAACTGGGCAATTTTGGACACTGATTATCCTGCAACCTGTGTGTGCACGACAGTAAATGCAGGGGCTGGCTGGTAATTGACCAGGCAAAGACCGAGACGCCTGCCGCGTAATTGAGCGGGGGCTGAGAGGCTCTTGCGGGACTGAAAGGGTCCGAGGAACCTTCATTGCCCATTAGCCCCAACGGGGGGTCTACCGCGCCTTTGGACTCCACCATGAGGTCCACACCCTACCCTGCACATCAATGCAGGTCTGACATCTTTCAGAGGAGACAAGGGAGAGGTAGACACAGAACAGCTGCTCTGTCTGAAGGACAGAGCGGGGGGGAGGTGATATGATTCTGACAAAACCGGAACTTGATGGAACCACTGCGATGAATTCCTCAGATTCTGCCGTGGGTTGAAAAGCATTAGGGCGCGTGAGATAGAGGAAGCTGCATCACTGATGGTCTTTAGGATGTTTTGGGGGAAATTAATAGCTGCACATTTCATCTTCTAATAGGGCCACAGTGTTAAAATGGCCTCCTGTTATTCTATTCCCCGCACAGGAACTGATGGGTTCTCACAGAAGCACATTAAACCATGATTTAGTTACTGCCATGGCTGGAAGAGCCCTAATGATGGCTTGGCTTGATGCTAATGTACAAAAAGTAATTCCAGTGAACCAATATGCGCCGCCGCATATTTGAAAAAAGTAAAATGTTGATTGCTCTGGTGGTTTTTCTGCCCTGGAAAAAAATCAACTTGGCAAAAAAAAAAAAAAATAGACAGTAGAACTTAACTGTGAGAAGGATTGTTCTCATATTATACATTGTAAATCCGACAAAAAAGGAATAGATCAAAGATAAAGTCTGTTTGCAAACGGTCCTTGCAGTGACACCAGTTGGGTATGAATATAGGGGGGTTTGTTGTACACAAGCGCAACGTGCTAAGTAATACTGACAGACAGAAAACAGGTGGTGTTGCCTAAATCTCGCAGAATACCTTTCCTGTCTCAGCAGAATATAGAAAAAGGGTAAATTATAACTCATCTGGTAATACAGAAAGGAAGTGAGATTTAGCAGATGCCTGGGGCAGCAGCTCCTGAGCATTCTTTATATTAATCATTCAGTTGTGTTTTTTTATATTATGTTCTATTTTCCCTCAACGTTTGATGAAAATGTCTGTTGGCGAACTGCGAATCTGCAGTTTAAAAGGTCCATGAAATGATTTATTACTTCAAAACCTTGTCAGGCAGAAGGAAGTTTTCAAAACATACAACCTCAAATATTAATATTGAAGACTTGAGGGTTATCTTAGTACCACTGATAGATACTTCAATGACCGATAAATGTTTAATCAGAACAACATCGAAACTGAAATGAAACGGTTGATTCATGCCGATAGATAAATTAAATTATTCATAGGAGGCGAAAATATATCACACACAATATTCATTGTCTCTGAATGGCTTCCTCCACTCTTCGGCTCTCAGGTTCCTGACCTCATGCAGAGCGGGCAAATACACATATACATGCGTTGAATTGGTTTCTCTTCCATCTGACTTGGGCCATTTAGGCTCAGAAATGGCCCCATTGCTTCTGCTCTGGTGGCCGTCATATTGACTTTTGCCTGTGTAAGACTCCTGCAAGGTTCCATTTGCATACGGTTGATGATACAGTGTTTCTGGTGGCGAGTCTTTATGCTTTGGAGGCTGAAATGTGCAGGCTTTTATATTTAGGCTAGCTGCCAAAGAAAATAGAACTGTCGGTAGCACACTCAAGTGCTAATGCTTTTCAATTTACTTAAGGGGGAGGTGGGGGGGGGGGGTAAATAGCAAAACAAAACAATTGATTTTACAAACGATTGCCTGTTCTAGTGTTTAAGTTATTGCATGCACATACTGAGGCCAAGAATTGCATATTCAGGAGGAAAAGTACTTTTAATTTGTCTTCGTTATATACTTTTTTAACCAATGAAGGACGAGAAATGACAGACACAGGATTTAAAAAGCATCTATTCAGCTTTTATTTTCAGTTATTTGAATGGGTAAGAAAAATGATCAGTAAAAATAAGAATAAAAGGTTTTGCTAACCTTTCTTTGCACGATTTTTCTTTCCTGATCTTTGGAGTGAGTAATGATAAAATATTGATAATGAGGAGGAACGCTTTACTGGGGATGGGCAGGATAGCATGAATGCCAGTAAGTGAATTACTTATAAAAGACTGTCATGAATGAATTCTACATTATACACTACCCTGAAAAAAATCACAAATTCCACAAACTATTAGTAGAATTCAAATCCTGCCCGGGCCCCCTGCAGTTTGCAGCCCTAGATTCACAACAATTTAGTTGATGGTGCCGGAAAGACCCTGCAAACGACTATGCTCCCTTAGCCTGTGGTGGAGAACAAAGAAAGGAGAACGAGATATTCTGTAAATGCTATGTCATTTTTGGAAATGAAGATAATGCATGAATTGGTGATGAGAAGGCCTGTGGGGTTCTGACCTGACAGCGTTGATCTTGATGAATCCGGAGGCGTCGCATGGGTCATAGTCTCCTTGGACATCCATGCTGTGGTGAAAAGAAAAAAAAAAAAAAAGAGGCATCAGAGTATTAATCGATAAAAAGAGGATAATAAATGAGCTGTTACAAAATTCTAGTTTAGAGTCACGGATAAACACAGTCATGTAAAATAAAGGCATTTTCTTTTTTGCCAACCCCCCCGCGCCGTGCCTCAGACTGCTTTTTGCAGTGAATTGAAACTGTGTTCTCTTCTTGGTTCTTTATGTGTCAGAAATAAAACAATACAATTGCAGGGAGCACCTGTATGCCAATCACCAATTCAGGGGAGTTCATTTTCATGACTAATAAAATATAACAAGAATATAGAAATGGACCTCTATGAATAAATCAACGATATAAAAATATATATAAGTATAAAAGTAAGATGCCATTGAAGGTCTTCAAATTTCAACATTTCTCCAATAACATTCCCTCACTTTCAGCCTAATCATTAAACTATACCGTAGCTCCGGAATACGTGTCTGGACAAAAATTATGACAATAAATAATGGTCAATTAATGCTCATGAATCTAAAGGTAACCAATGAATCATAACCTCCTTGCACAAGGTAGAAAAAAAGGCAAGAGGGTCAACTGAGAACAATCTTCAAATTTTAGTTTGGAAGAAAGAAGTCCATAAAAGCACTGATGAACGGAGGGGGAAAAGCTAGAGGATTCTAAGGTGTAATTGTGATGTTTGGTATCAATGAAGTAAACACGAGAAGCATGAAGCCTTGTCAACCACTGGGATAACTGGATCGTTGATAAACCGCTCTTTGGAAATAATGTTTGGATCGATATTCCCCCGAAAGCTCTCCTTTAGCATTTTCAGTTTGCAGTTTGTCCGAAATAACAGAGTCAATACTAGAAAATGAAAACACACTCAAGTACACAAAAAACACAAAAGATGCACAGAAACCATTGAAAAAACCATCATATCAGCTGTGATCTAAGTGGAGAAATGACTTTGTAATCTGTTTTTTCAGTTTATCCACTGTCTCTATGAAGAAGTAGTTAATCTATAACTTGTGCCAGTATGTATTCTGTGCTGTTTAGGCAGGACGTTGTATAGTCATCTCGATCTGAGTGTGTGTGCAAGTGTCTCACAAAGACTCCGTGTGCAGTGTAATTACAGCAGTTTCTACCTGCAGTGCTTAATACACTTCCTCACTGAGTCCTCTCCTCCTTTCGCCAACCCCAACTCTCAATGTACTGCGTGCACTCATTCTTCAAAAGCACTTAGCAAAAGAGGAAATTGCCAACAAATGATAGGATAAACACTATAAAAAGAAAAGACCGACTACTAAATAATCAACTCTCAATGCAAGACTCCCTACCCGGCACCTGAACACCATTATGAGTGTTTTCAAAGAATATGGCAGTTGTGTGTGTGTATGTGTAAGCGTGTGATATATTGTGTATTAGAAACCCTGCAGTCTAATTGAGAGTAGAGCTCGTGGACGGTGAGGGTGACATTTTTGTCTCAGATGGGTGCGGTGACGGGCTGTATTACCACTGTGTTAATGATGCCGTTTACTGTTGCCCGTGGAGAGCCAACAGGATGTTGGCGGGGGTTTTAGGTCTAATCTGGTCTACGTGTATGTCTGTGCGTGTTTCTGTGTGTGTCTGCGATGGGAGCAGGCCGTCATGGAATAGCAAATGAGTGTGTGTGACACTGTTGCTTCCAGGTGTATCACTGTATATATGATTCTGTGCATATAATGGACCGGGACTAACCCCCAATAATCAATAAAAACAAAGCAAAAATGCAGTGGATTATCCCGCATACACAAGGGGCTTCCACAGCAGGGATTCAGGCCAACATCAGATTCGGCGGGGGGAGGGAGTGGGTGTAAGATGATTTTCAGAAATCTAATAGAATCAATGAGTTGTTACAAAAGAAAAAATAAAGCAGGCAGCATTGCATATTTTCAACCCACCCAAGCAAGATAGCAACGTTTCCTTTCAGCTGTCTCACTAAGTTGTTTATGAAAAAATGGAGAATAACATTGGCAAGATAGATGACCACTTTTGATGCACTCCAGAAGACCTTCATTCTGATCCTCTTTCCGATTATCTTAGACACAGAACCAATCTTTGTGCGTACAAATACCGGAGTAGCAGATCCACAATAAGAGGAGTTACTATTTGTTTTCAGAATAAACACAATACAATATTCATAGACGTTTGCCGAGCAGGTTTCTCGTGCCAAAAAGGGTCACATCAGCATATGCATGTACTTATGGCCACGTGGTTAAGCAAGTATCAGATATTTGCCATCATTTGGATACGCCAAGCATCCGGTCATGTCGATAATCTCAGTGGGCTGGATGTGAATCTGTGTATCACCATGGGCGACTGCAGCGTTGACAGATGTGTTCGTGGTTCTGTTTGGACTGTTTGTAATGAGCTGCTTCACGAGGAACCTCTGGGCCCATCTGTCAGCAGCCCTGAGGATGTTGTGACGGTGAAACACGACGCCTCTGTCACACTGATGTGTCCTTCTGCCACAGCGACAGGGTCTAACACGGTTAAGTATAGAGGCAATTGCGCAAGCCTTCCGCTGAGAGTTTCCTAGCAACTGACAATATAAATTACAACTCATGTAACATTGAGGGATTACATGGAAACAGAGTCTGAATGTGGCTCACAAATCAGAGCTGCGGTAAAAAAAAAAAAAAAAGTATAATCTCTTTCTTTCCCTCCCGGGACATAATATACACTCAAGAGCAAATTCTTCCCCCCATGGCTTTTGGTGTGTCCAAACTGAATGAGTGACTATGTTTTCACGTTTTGCTCTTGCTGACCTGCTTAACAAGCGTGACACCCTGGCACTTTTCCCTTAAAAGCCCAGTGAAATCACTTCTCTCCTCTGGCTCAGAAAGCTATTAGCTCCCTGACTCTAGGGTACAACTGGAGTGTGTGTTACTGAAGTGGAGATGGAGAGGCATATGGAGGGGTTTTACTTTGGTCAGCGCTGAGCCTGCCCAGAGGGTATCGGGGGTCAGCGGCCTGAACAAACCCACTGTTACCACGGCTCAGAGGCCACGGCAGGGCAGTGGGGGGCAGTGGGCCTAGCCCCCCCAGGAACTTAGCTTGACAGTTCTCTGATGTCTTTGTAATGGGTTGGTATAGTATGCTGATGTGGAGGTCAATCGAGAACTTGGGCAAACTGACCCAACAACAGGGCCACCGGTGGACGTGTGGAACAAACGTACAAACACAGCTGTCGGACAAGAACAAGCTCTGATGCAACCACAAATGTTTACCTCTGTTTGACGAAAACCTTTTTTTCATCCCCCTGCTTACCTGACTAGCTCCTCATTGTACAGGGACTTGGGGGACTCACGTCCCAAGATGTAGACCTGACCCTTGAGGATAGACAACTGAACTTTTCCCTCGATGTTCTCCTGGGACTTGGTGATGCAGTGGCGCACAAACTCAAACTCAGGACTAAACCAGAAGCCTACGGTGAGAAAGGAGACAGAAGCAAACTCAAACTGTAAAACGTGCATTATTTTCATATATATGAATGATAACTTGCAGAGCATTCATTGAACTACAAGCACAAACCTGGGTTTGGTCACATAATAATTATGCTTGTGTTTCATGTACAAAAAATACTCAAAAAAGTACAGATAAACACACTCAGCTTGGCTTTCTTTGGTCGAAATATTCTTTTATTTACATCACGCAGTGTGCTTCATGCATCTTATGCATAGATAATGACAGTTGAGAGCAGATTCTTAAAAAGAAAGGAAATTAACTCTCTTAATTCCCACTAGCCAGATCAGGCCCATCAGTGTCTTGTAGACAGATGGGTGGGGGTTGAATCTGCATATATGTGGAGGTCAGTCACCAATCAGCAGGAGTTCTACTCTAATCAGAACCTGACCTCCACCTCCATGTGTGTCCATGTTCAAAGGCACAATCCTCCCCTGCTTTCATTGCCGCTCAATTAGCATGATGTGGTGGAAATGACTTTTTTATTGATTCCTATTATGTATACACTCACAGTATGTGTTTAGTTTCATATATAAATGTAAATTGCGGCGATATGAGTCCTTTCTAATTATGCCTTTATCAATAATATGGTTTGCTTACAATCAAAGTATGCAAAGACACAGATGAGGAGATAGTTCTTGATTGTTTGGCAATGCAAGTCCTGATTTCTGCACACTCTCCTCTGAAATAATGCTGTTTTTAGGCAGGGGGATTGGGGATTGTTACAATAAGATACTCTGCCATTACTACCACTTGTCTGCAATCTATCCGCTGAGTTATTAATGATTTAAATCCACAGTGGGTTTAATCTCCCCCTTTCTGAAGGTAACACCTTGGTGTGTGTGTGTGTGTGTGTGTGTGTGTGTGTGTGTGTGTGTGTGTGTGTGTGTGTGTGTGTGTGTGTGTGTGTGTTTGCTTTGTGTCGAGAGAGAGTATATGTGGGGGTGTATATG
>CAAKHD010000746.1:32219-60033 GCA_901007705.1 Fistularia tabacaria
AGATTTTAAAGATATATATCCACAGTGGGTTTTATCTCCCCCTTTCTGAGGTAACACCTGTGTGTGTGTGTGTGTGTGTGTGTGTGTGTGTGTGTGTGTGTGTGTGTGTGTGTGTGTGTGTGTGTGTGTGTGTTTGCTTCATGTCTCAAGAGAGTAGAACTGTAGTGGCCTAGTAGTCAGTCTAATGGCACTGATCCTATTATGTGGGTGAAGGTGCAGAAGACTGGAGACCGAGCAGGAGAGAGGATTAAGACACCTGAGCCAAGAAAAGCTCTCTTTCTCCCTCTATCTCTCACTCACTTACACACTCGACATTTGCACCGGAGCGCTTTAGTTGGAGGGATATTTGCCCCTCCTGATAAAAAAAAAAAACATGCACCAGTCACGGCTCAAACGATGTTATCTTTAACTGCAGTGCTAGTAGAAAATAAGATTTAACGCAAACACGCTATACTTAAATTGAGTATCTGGAGTTTCACAGTGTAGAATGGGAGTTTGTTGTTTTAAAGATCATAGCGGTATGTTTAAGCCCGTGCATGATCGGTCCACACAAGGATGTGTATTTAATGGCCATTTTGGAATACAGATTTTTTTTTCTTGTCCTGTATAGGACTGGTAAGCCAAAGTCATGCCTCTGCAGCTGTCCAGCGTCATGCATGTAGACTGTACGGTACAGTTCTCCATACACATCACCAACGCGATCATGGTTTGTCTGTTCTGGCGGGGATGAATCACAGGTGGATTTCTGGCAGCTCATCCTGGATCTAAATGCAATTTCTCACACATAATGTTATTTTTGGCATTGCTGCTCAAGGTTCCTATGTGAAGCAGAATAAGTCATACATGGGAGTGCACTTATTCTCTGTCCTCTCGTGGAAAACGCTTTTTCTTGGTCTCGGTGGTTTTAACCTCGCTCACGTCAGGCCGAGGGAAAGGCAGTCAACTTTGCCAAATACGCTAAGAACCAATTCTGAACATATTCATGATATTTAAATCAATCAAATTGCATTTCAATTATATCACGGCGCTTTTTGAGAAAAAGCCTGGATTTAATCTGGGCTCAAGTGTGCTGTAGATTGGATGGAAAGAACATGCACTGCTTTTTTCAGGCTTATGTAGAGTCTACTTCAAATGTATATATGTTTATCAAATAGGCTGGCCAGTCAGATAATGTGACGCTTTTAAATATAATAACTTAATGTGTAAGAATGACTCGGATTATAGAGATATGGACTACATCCTGTGCATGCCAAGGAAATAAAGTCAAATTATTCCAGTGTATGTTGAGACTAATATTCATCCCTGCAGATTCTCGAGTAGAGAATCAGCAGGTGAAACTTCCTTTTGAAGAGGAGGAGTGGAGAAGAAGGGGACTTAATCAGCTATATTTCACATCATAAAACACTGACAATGGTCTTTACAGGAAGTTGGAGACATCCTGTGAGCAATTTGAAGTAAAAAAAAAATACTCGCACATTCCCAAGATGATGAGGTAAAACAATTTTCCAGGATGATTTGACAACCAAAATATTTATGAGGGTATTTTGATTCAAAAATGTGAAAGGAAACATTTGGGTAGTCAGTGACTTACCATTGTAGACAAGTTCTGCAAACTTGACACTCAGTCCTTGTTTGATCCGCCGCACCTCTTTGTCCATGGTGAAGGTCTCAATATCTAAATGGGCCTTCAGCAGGATTTCGCCTCCAGGTGTTTCATATATGCCTGATGGATACATAAAAAACAACAGTCAATCACAGCAAATTAACTAACAATAAATTATTTCATACATTATGTTCTCAACATTGCTTTCACAAGCATCATCCTCACTGCCGTGGTCACCTTCATTTCTTTTGCCATTGGCTTTTCATTGGAAAGGCGCTGCCTATCTGAGCTCACTGTGAGCCGTCACCTCTATTAGTCATCAGCTGTCTGACAGACAGGCCTCGCAAAACATGGATGAGTCTGTTCTGTGTAAATGACAGGGTAGGCGGCCCTGCCAGCCTGCAGCCCGGACCAGGGCTCTGCCTACCCTGCAATTTACCCCCTCTGGACAGGGAGGGACGGGTGTGGGGAGGAGAGATGAGGTAGGTGACAGGAGAAATGAAGCTGTCAATCAAATGTCAGCTAAAACATAAAAGGAGAGTGGGGGTAAAATCTGTAAGATGGATTTGACGGCAGAAATAAGAGCTTCATCGATAACATTTAAGAGTCCTAGCCTGGAAATGTTGCACAGCTCCTCACTTTGTCTGGACATCTTCTTCACATTTTTATTTCATTAGAGCGGTGGATTGCAAACTCATGCTCCTTGACAATCAGGTTTCTGTAGTTGTGCATTGTTCACAAGTCTGAGAGACTTAACAGATGAACACAATCTAATCTCTCCCAATCTAGTCTAAGCTGTTCAGCTCCAAAAAGCTGAAACAACGCTATGGATCTGAAAAAGGAGACGTGCTTGCTTTGTGCCGGTGGCCTAAAATGGAGCTTAGTGATGCTGCTAATTGTCCAAAGCCTCTAAAGGTTGCCACCTGAGCTAGAATGGCTTGTGGCTTTTTGATGATCCAGGGCCGCAGAGGGCACGTAAGGACATTTCCGTTGGCTCTATCAGATAAATGCATTAAAAATGCCCTCCGAGCCAACCTGGCTTAACTGTTCCAAAAGAGTGCTAGCTTAACAGAGGGGAGAACAATGACAGGCTATCTGTGTAAGCCCTTACTGTGGCAGTTGAGTTAAGCTTAAAGGGGGAAGAAAAACACCCCCAGTGGTTTTCAGGGTTTTAATCGGAAAACTGCAGGTATGCTAACCAAGCTGCATCCCTGCAGGGAATCAGCGGTGATCCCCTCAGACTCTGTGGGCTAACTGTTAGGACAGTATAATAAGGCAGTATTGGAATAAATATGGATGGATAAATATGGGCTGAGGGACCGAGTAGAGGCTGGGATGTATAGATCAAACGACTATCATGATATCTAGAGAAATTTCATTTTCACTATATTTTCAATAATTCAAAAACTGATGTCTTAGTGATTTAGGGTATGTATTGTTGGATGCATTGGATGCAGGTTAAATCTTAAGAAGAAAAAAAGGGTTAGCATATTATGTATCTGATTTGGCATATAAAGAATATCCCCTATGATGAATACTGATTAGATGTTAAAATTTTGCATCACATGTTGAGATGTTGAATAAAACATGATATACATCTTGATAAATCACCGAGCCTTTTATTGAAAGTCTGTGAGATTATTGAAAATTAGGTTTAAACCTGCAAAAATGCTTTTTCCCCATCTTAATAGATATAGGGATTACATATATTCCATATATGCCGGGCGCAGCTCAGCCCACGCTGTCACCGGTGCACAGGTCAGAGGTCTGACAGCGCTTTGACGAGCGGGACACGTTATTCAGTCAAACAAGATGTGGAGCTGTGCACGACACAGTGGCAACATTTTTTGACAAACCTTTTCAAAAAGTGCTCTGCCTCTCTGACCCTACACAAATAAACACGACCCAGAGGAAATAAGAGTGACACGTCCTCTTTCCATCCTCCCCATCATCTATTGTGATAACACAACTGCCATTCTCTGAGAGACCACGGCGGTTGCGGGATGGTACTTATTCAACCACTCGGGATGCCTCGCGCTCCACCTCTTACTATTGCTTCACTGGAGGAAAAAGCTTTGCTCTTTTGTCTCGGCGAGTAGAGAGAAAAGTGGGCTTCCCATTTTCCAATTTCTACCTGCCAAGTCAAGTCACAGCCGCAGTCTGTTGGCCAGTCAATTTCCCAATCATGGCACATAGTGTCGTGGGGGAAAAAGAAATGTGTGTGTGTGTGTGTGTGTGAACGCCGCACAAGTTATATATTTGTGACGTGACAAAATAAGAGGGGAAACAGAGATGCCTCTGAAACTTGGTTCTGGATGGTGCAGACAGTGTGTGGGCGTGTGTGAGTGTGTGTGTTTGTGTGTGTGTGTGTGTGAGTGTGCTCTTAGGTTATGGATGTAACTTAGAATTCCAGCTAATTCATCAAAAAGCATCTTTTGTGTTTCTATCCGCTGGAATGCAACAGAAAGCTTGTCACTTAAAGTGCTTGTGTAAAATAAGGCCAAATTACACAAACACTCTGGATATTGAATGGAATGTGTGTGAATAGGAGAAAAAAAATTTAAATATCCAGGCATATTTCAAAGTTAGAGCGAATCTGTGCACCCACTAAGTGTGATAGGGTTTGGTGGTTGTCAGAAAGCCTGTCAAATCGCTGGGAAGAAAACGAATAGATGGAGAGAGTATATTTTTAATCCCTTACCGCGGGACTTCATGCCGATGAAACGGTTCTCCACAATGTCAATACGTCCCACTCCGTGCTTTCCTCTGAGAGATCAATAGGTAGTTAGACACCTTTCAGTGGGCAAATGATCACACAGTTAAATTGTCTTGGCCCACGATGAGATCTCAATTTCACTCTCAAGTGAAAAAACATATAAAAAAACAAAACAAAACAGGACTTTAAGAATATGCCAGAAAAGAAGAAACAAAGATAAAAACCTACCCGATCTCATTGAGGTAGACCAAGATCTCCAGTGGTGTGTCCTTGATTATGTCCTGCTTCTTGTTAATCACCCTGACAGGAACTCCTGATGGTACAAAGAGCAAATGTCTTAATTCATAATGAAAAAAATCGCTACCAGTCTAAATGGAACATATTGTGGGTAGAAAAAAAGTTAAAAATAACACATATAGTACATTTTCGATTAAGAATTCCCAAATCAAAAACATAAATTACAGTTAAACTTCTTTTAGGGATTATTTTTTAGCATTTTTATTTATAACCTGTATTTAACCATGAGGACAGTATTGAGATTAAAAATCTATTTTTCAAGTGTGTTCTGGCCGAGACAGGAAGCAGCAGAGTCACAACAAAGATACAGACAGTCAACAGCCATAAATACTATGAAATAATCATATAATTTCCGGATCATCATCACAAAATCACAAGCGTCCAGGTGGACATTTACCATAAATGCTCTTTTGCTGAGTTGGTGATGAACCTCTGTGACAAGAGTACGCAAACCCTGAGACAAGACGTGCACGCACACAACATTGCCATCGTCCGAGACCTTTAAGCAACCGGCATCTCTTTCAGACCGAAAAGAAAAGGCAGGACTAAATCCCGCAGTGAAAACCAAGTTTCACTTTCAACCTGAATAGCAGCTGATGAATGTGAAATTATTCGTATAACAGATTATATATATATACATGTATATATATATATATATATATATATATTTATACCTGAGTAACTGATGATGAATGTGAAATTATTAGTATAACAGAATATATATATATATATATATATATATATATATATATATGATACATTTAAAATGATAGTATAATGGTAATAATGAAAATTCCAATTTAAAAAGAACTGACAGTAAAGAAATTTAGTGAGAACTGCACCGGTATGAATATTTAGAAGTAATTGGGCTATGTGAACAATGCATAGCCCACAAAGAACAACTGCAAAACATTTTTTTTAATCTCAGTTTAGTTTGGGGAAAGGGGGTGTCTTTTTTTATTTTTAAAGCTAATTTCAAATGACTGCATTGTCAAAAAGCAGTAAAGAGTTGATAAAATCAACCGACAAGCCCTCATTATCTCAGCCACCAAAATCAATAATCGTCAGCCAAAACTGCAAAACCATCACAAAAGGAGGCAGTGAGAAGGGCTAATAAATTCAAAGGCTCTGCTCATTTGAAAGCTGTGAAATCGTGGGCAGGCCTTTACCTAATTCAATTACACACGCAGCTTTGTTACCCAAACTCCCTTTAATGCTGAGATTTTTTTGCATCAGTGAGTGTTTGTGCACTCAACGCGCATGCGCATGGAGGACAAAACCACTTGCGGATTCATCGCCACTCGCCTCATCGTCATGTGTCCCGACATACAAACACACAAGAACTGTTTCGTTTTTTTCCTCTTTAGAAAGACACCCACGTTCACTTCACACGCTTCCTCTCAAAAAGTCACTTAAACCAAGTGCGCATCCATCACTGTCGGGGACCTGCTCATTCATGGTCTACAATGAGCAACACGGGCCAAAGGTGGAGATGAGGAAACAAACAGGGACATGGGGGGGGAGGAGTGTGTTTCCTTGAGTAGAGAAGGGAGTAAAACAGTCTGAGAATCACACAAGGATCAGGGGGAACTTTGGGTTGAAAAAAAAAGTGCTGATACTCCGTCTCCATCCAGCATTTACAAAGCCCCGATGGGAGTGACACGTGAAATATTTGTGGACAAGGGCTTTGTTGACTATCACGGGAATCTCCGCGGCTCCCATGGAAGAAGAAAAAAACACCTAGTATGCAGCACGGACGTGAATTATTAAAATGCCTGCCCCCCCCCCAAATTCCTAATAATTAGATTAAAGGTTCAAATAAATTAAAAGTGTCTGAACGTGGGAGTGGAGGGGCTGGCCTTTCGTCCCGGCGCTCTCCTTTTCTCACTCTCTCCATCATGAGGGGTCTTTTTCTCCCCGTGATCCTTTTCTTCAGTTTTTTTGCAGCCTAACAGTGCAGACAATGGCAGCGCAGACACAGTTGTACGAAAAATTACTGCTTTACATTTTTCCTCTCTGTCTCTTTTTCCTCTCCATTTCTTTGGCTTGAAAGGAGGGAGGGATGATTTTCTTTTTCTTTTTTTTTACTTGCAAAAAAGGGCGAGGAATGGAGAATGAGGTGTTTGACGGGGGGAAAAGGTTGCTGTCGTTAAATATTCTTTTTTAATCAGTGAGAAAACTTTGGTGAGAATGGCAGGGATGAAAAGGTGGGAGGGGGAATGAAATGAAACATTCTTGTGCTGATCTTGTGCTCAGAGGGAGGAGTAGGCTCGGGCCTTTGTGTGGACAACTAAAACAGCTTTTGTCATAGGGCGCTCAATAAAGGCACAGAGAATTTGTGTGAAAACGCAGTGCAGGCCGGCAAAAGACCCGCAAAACCAGTCTGAGCTTTACTACTCCATCAGCAATTTACAAATGCATAGCTCATCTCCAGCTGAAATGACACCAACCCTGATGATTTATTGCTAAACTTAAGCTTCGATGAAAGTGACACACAGAGATTTGGACTTGTTGCCAATGTCTTCGTGGCTGTCGAAAAACTCATGCCAAACCCTCCTGAACTTCACTTTTACAGCTCATAAAGCTGTCTCTGGAGACCATGTAATGAGGGGAGCTAGTGTCTCTCAATCCATTGATGTTCATGCTCTTCAGCCCCTACTTGTGACCAGGAATGAAGGCACATCTGTGCCATTTGCCCCAGGGCGGGATGTTTCTTGCCATTTTATCTTTGCGCAAACATGTGACACTTTCTATTATTCAGCCTGACCCTCGCGGCAATATATCTAATGAGCATCGCTCTCGCCCCTCGGGGTTCCATGTATTAGATGGGCTTAATGCTTCCGGTCCTTGTGTGTGCCCCGGGGCCAAACATGGCAGGTTTGAACCAAGCAATGCAGTGAGATACTGGGGGACGAAGCTGGGTGGCCAGGAATGGTGATAAAGTGCAGGAACTCCTGTGGTGATAACTGCTGACGTAAAGTAACAAGAGCAGTGGCCTGAACTGGACACTGAATGAGGACATCAGTGCTAACAGATGTGTTTAAGAAGCTCTGGAGTGATAGTCAGTACTGAATATGAATTACCACTATAAGTTATGATCATCCCCTCAAGTGTTAAAATAAAGGGCGGTGTCATGTTCTGCATTACTACAGCAAGAGATTTTCTTTCTTTCTTTTTTTTTTTGATGAGGAATAAAACTGCTTGGAGGGGAGACTAAAGATTAAGGATGGGAAAATGTGGAATGAGCGGAGTCAGAAATCCCACTCCGTTTTCCATCCAGGACATATCATTGTCAGCAGGAGGTTTCAGTTTTGAGCCTTTAGGTTACAACAAAACAAAAATGTTGTCAAGCTCACGTGGACCACTACCAGTTATAATAAGAACAGGATGCATTTAAAATTCAAACATCACTCTGTGTTCGTGGGCACTTCCTTACAATTGTTCCCGCCATTTCCACACTGCATGAGTGTTGACTAAAAATGACGACAGACTGAGACGGAAAGGTCGGCGTCTGGAAATGTGTTGGGGAAAAAAAACGAACCTTCCTGGCCAACATGCTAACGACAGGAATGGACTGTAACACGTGGACACTTCAGTCTGACATCAGACAGAGAATAACTGAAATTGAAATTAGGGCTGTAAAAATTCATCTATTAATTAATTTGCATTCTTAATTTGATTAAAAATTTTAACCCAATTAATTCCACTCACTGGCTCCAACTGAATGGGTGCTCCAGCGCTATACTGCTGGCAGACCGAAGTCCAGAGACAACTCTTAACAAAATATTGGTTTCTCGGTGGGAAGTTTCGGTTCAACAAAAACCCAAGAGCAACAGGAAGCAGTTGTCACCATCTGCAGGATGGAGTTGTCCTTCCATCGATGGGGGGCCTGCGTAAAGTACCTCATCAACACCGAACAGATATTAGTCAGGGATTCCTTTGCACGGACTTCGGCCACCCGAATGCCCAGCATGGATGAATCCTCACAGAACGCAATAATTTAGACAAGACAGTCTTTTTCAGCAGCTGGCTGACAAAAAACATTGATATGAATTTTATCGGATTGAAGAAAAAGGAAGAAAAAATCTGGTTGGTAAATCTGGTATGTTCTGATGCGTGAAATTTTGATGCTAGTAAAGTTGTAGATGGTGTTTGAGATTGGTTTAATGTGTTTTAAAGGTCAATTCATGCTTCATTTTCATGTGAAATAATAAGAAATAGGTTTTAGACTATGTAAGGACATAACAGCGGGGCTAATTCACAAATAGGGAGTACAGTACTGTGAAGTACCCCAATTTTCCCCTCCTTGAACCTGAAAAGTAGACTATTGAATTTTTGATGATCTTGTTCTTCCTGTCTTGTGATCTAAATTGTATTTGAGTCTTTCGCAAGGTGATTCAACAGGTGACGGGTGCACATACCGTTTCGGAATTCTATCTCCAGCTCGTCAGCCTTGGTGGGGGAGTCTTCTGGGTTGGTGGTCATCAAGTACAGGTCAGCTGGCGCGTGATTCTGGAAAACAAATATCATGCACACTATTGAGGTTGCTAAATAGCTGGGACCCTTCTGAGACCTCGCGCGAATGGTAAGCGAAGACTTTTGTGTGAAGTGATTCAGACTACTTCAGATGTGGCAGGTAGAAGAAAAGAAAGGGTGATGCATGAAAGAGGAAAAACCTGAAATGTAATCAGGAGTGAAGATGGAAAGAAAAAGAAAATCAATGTTCCATTTTTCTCCTCTATTTGGTTTCATTTTCCCTGAATGGCCCTTCACCACAGGGGGAGGTGGGGGTAGTGGGATGCAGCAGGAGGAGAATGGGAAAGGGCAAAAAGGAAAAAATGACTCACATCCGCCTGAACAAGTGAAAACTTGACAAGTCAAAACACACCTGATACCATGACAGGACCTATTTGAGCAACAATAAGTTCTCGAAAATGTTTGTGCCTGTCTGTAAAAGTCTGATCTGCCAACTCCACCATGTGTCTCGGGCTCTTCCCAGCTGGTTTCCCCACTCTGAACCATTACACTCTCAAATCAATAATTCTGAAAAATGGGCACGACACAAGTCACTACTTCCGCTGAAGTTGTCTGGGGTGAAAGACATTTGTCTTGTTTGTATTTTCTAGGTGATAGGAGTGATTTCAGTAAGTCATGGCTGGAGCCTAAGAGTGTCCGCCCAGCGGCACGTCTTTTCAACAATTACACAGCATTAAGAATAGACGATGGCCAATGTCTCCTGAGCTGAAGCAAATTGCAGGGGGACTATGCAAAATAACTACTGGGTGCATTTAAATGGAAAGCTTTACCAGACACTAAATCATCATACAATAACTAATCGGCATCCGCTTGCTGCCTGTCACTGAGGAGAAAACGAGTGGCGCAATCACTTTCCTTCCTTTTAACTAAACACCAAAATTGACCGAGAAGGCGTCCTTCTCCCTCTCCTTTATTTTCTGCCTCAGTGCCCTAAAAGATGCCAAATGAGAGCGAACAGGAGAGGGGCAAAATGACTTCCCTAAAAAGCCTTTTGATGCATATTCTTTAAAAGGGGGTTGGGGGAGATGGACTGAATTTTAAATACCGCACAACGTGAAACCTTTCTATTCCTTTGGGGTGTCGTACTCGATGGACAGCGTTGCAAGCCGTGTACAAAATATGGAAAAGCACAGAGTTGTACATGATGAATGTAGCATACTGGCACAGTGTCAAAATGGCCTTCGTGATTTATAAAAATAACAGCTTTAGATTCAATTCCTTCACTGATAAGAAACTTAACCCGTGACTTGTAGCTGTTCTACGCCACACACGGTAAAAGGAGAGATCCAACTCTCAAAAGGCTGTTAGGCGGGAAGAGGAGGAAAAAGTAAGGGAATATGCTTGTTTTCAGTGTGTGAAAGATCAATGCATTTCAATTCAAACCCCCTGCAGGTGGACCTGTCCCATAGCCATGGCCCTCAGAGCGAGGAAAAGGTAAAGATAGAGAAGGTGGGGGGACGGTGGGTATTGGTGGGAAATGGGGCGTGAAGCGCACCATCATGTAACACTGAGCAGCTCCTTTGACAATCTTTGCCTATGCCATATTGTTGTGCTAAATGTGGCCCATGCAGCAACTTAAAGCAAGTAAATTTCTTGCTTTCCACATATTAGTTGCCTCATTGGATTTCAATCGACACCAACAGGGCCTAAAGAAGCAGAGGTGGCGGGGGTTAGGGGGGAGAAGAGAAGACGCTGGGGACAAAAACATCTTTGGAGCAATGGGTTGGAATTGACGCTAAAATAACCACGTTTCAACTCTGTCCTTCTCTTTAGAATGCAAACACAGCAAATTGGGAGAAGAATAAGAGAATATACAGGTGACATTTATTTTTAACTCCCTGTACATTCTGGTTAAGGTTAGGCTTTCGGTAAAACCTACCCTGGACAACAGACAACTCTTACATGGAGACAACGCTGGGTATGCTCTGGGCGCATTCACAATTTCTCCAATAAACTTCCATTAAATTTTAAATGCCTTTTAGGCAACTTTCCATAGCCATAATGTTCTCTGCAATGAGTGTGTGCACACTAAAATAAAATGCAAATTCCATGTGAAAGTTACCGTATACATTTTTAACTTGGATCAAAGACAAAGTTTGTGGCTCCACCCCAGATTTAGTCCAGGATACTCAGACTTTATTTGTGGAATCCACATTGTGCCTTATTCATAAATCCTGAGAATGGACTTGGATGATTCTGTTCGAATTCAAATGCACGTTTGATAAATTGCAAAAATTGTTTTAAAGCCATCGTATTCTTACTTTTCACATCCCTAAAAGAACAAACAATTTAATACTTGACAGGTGAAAAACGACTAAAGCCCATAGGCTGAGCTTTAGGGCTCACTGCTTGTATTTCATAGACGTGTTGAATACTCAAAATGAGATGAACACAAAGGATTAAAGTGCTGCAGGGTTTTTTCATGTGACTGACAGCCATGCTGCAGATATGGCCATGAAAGAAATTCTGCACAGTTTTTCTGACACAAGTCAAATCTCCAGCCAACCAGTATTGGGGAAAGGGGGCTCAAATTTATGTAGATATTACTGAGTTAAATCTCCATGACTACAAATTTATTCTTCCAAAATCTATTTTTTTTGGGACTTCTTCCCATGACTGTATAAGGCCTGTGCACGGTTTTGTTGGATGAATCCAGCTTGCTACTGCAGGTTACACCAAACACACCTAAGGGAAGCTAATGACAAACGTTGACCTCTTTGCTTCAAAGAACACATTCACGTGCCCACACACACACACACACACACACACACACACACACACACACACACACACACACACACACACACACATACACACACCTACAAGCTCACTTCCTAACCCTGCAGGCACTCCTCTGTCCATCCATCTTTCCGGCTTGCCCACTGACCAGCAGAAAACATGTTTTCATTTCCTCTAAATGAACAAGGGCCCGAAGATACGCTCCTTGACTTGTGGTTGACACAATCGGTGGCCCATATATTCCCTGATCAAAGAAGTAAGTGAGCCAAGGGAAGCTCACTTACAGAGGCTATAATTAAGACTAAGCCGCTGTTTTAATGACTCAGGACAAGTGTAAGGCTGCCTTAGGGTAGAGAGGACAGGTAAGACACCCAACAACCAGTATTGTGATAATCAATTTTGATGAAATACCACCACATAATGATTGCTGCTTAAATAAAGACGGCATATTTTCATTGCCTCCAGCAGTCTTAGAAGATAGAAGGTTTACCCAGATGAATAAATATGGCAAAGTTCTCAGCGAAATTGACCCGGGCAAATAGTTGAATGCTACTTGATTAATGGTTGATTAAACAACAGGTTGATTAAATAAAACAGTCACTAGGTTACTTTGTCTGACAGGCAGGATAGTTGCACGTTATCAGGGAGGATACAGTGTTAATCACAGTGTAACCGGAGCTCCAAGGACTCTTATCTACGGGAGAAACATGTGATCGACCATTTGAACATTTCCTGATCTGTTGTGCGCAGAGGGGGAGCCATTGTAGGGCAGGTAAGGGGAGGTAAGGGGGTGTAAAAAGTTGAGGTCTGCCCCCGGCCTAAAGGGCTGTAACTGGAGGAGAGAGACGGGCAATGCATTGCCGAGATACTTAGAATAAGATGACCTGCTTCAGATGACCAGCTAAGTTGATTTGGTAATGCTCAAGCATTGTTGGTAGAAGAGATATTTTTGGTTGCGAGGCTACTGTGAATTCACATTAATTCAAACTTGAGACCAAATGTTTACTTTAGACTCTCTATTGTGAGTTTACGGTGTCGTCTCAAATGACCCCCCAATTAACAAACATACTTGGAAAGGGTCCGGTTGTCCTGGATAATGAATTCAAATCCTTTTACCATTCGGGCCCACTGCACCATAAATATTTCATTGTATTTAATGCCATTAATCGATTCAATATTGGAGTAAATGGCCCGACACAAAACGCCCTGAATGAAATCAGTGACACAATACTGTCATCATATATTGCTATGCTGTTGAGATGGTTTGTCTCATTCTTTTCAAAACTTTTCTCAACACTGCGACCACTAAAGGGGCTGCAGAGGGGTGGGAAAGGGACAGAGACAGAGAGATGGAGCTCTGAGTTACAGTGGCCCTGCATCTCCACTCCAGCAGTGCGGGACCCCTCGCCTCCCCGTGACAACGCCGTCCATTGGGGACTCATCTGTCTGGTGTGCTGTCTTTGTACTTTACTGTTACTGGTGACATTTTGGTGTCACGGTGTCACGATGAAATGGCTCCCCTCCCACGTCGCAGCCCGCGGCGGCGCAACCAGTGGAACAATGAGGGCCCGAGGAGTTGGGGCTGGAACTCAGGAGGCCCCAGCTGGGTGCAATGCCCTAACCCTTCCCCCTCCCTGGCTCCCATGAAATCGGGAATTAGTCGAAGCGTTGCTGACGACAAGTCAGTGTCTGTGTGTCCCAGGCTCTTCCCAGGGCCCGGCGAGGACCCGGGGTGAGGAGAGACACAGACACAGACTTAGGAACCATGAGATGGGAGTTTTCAGGGTCACAGGGGGCAACCTGTATGTACTGCTTTGACCTCTGACCCCAGCAGAACTCAAACTGTGCCTCATCACTGACTCATGCACTTTGGGAGAGGGAGTCGTGTCTGCGGTGGCACCGGTGTGTGTCAGCAGACGTGACAGTGAGCTCACTGCTTTATTAATCTACGGTCACATCAAATGAGTAATTTGCACAAAAAAAAAATAATTAATTGTTGCTATGACAAAAAGAGGAATATTCTGTGTAATGAATTACAATCCCCATAAATCTGTTAGTGCATAGAGCTTAACAATTTGTGTACAAGTAACTGGGATCTGGTCTTACCTTGGGATTTTCCAGGATGCCAGACTCATAACTATGCAGAAAAGGAAAGAGGAATTATTCCCAATGCTCAACTGCACAATCTGGCATTATACATCGTGTATGACATGACAAATCTGAACGAGAGAACAACCTGATATGCATGAGGTTGGCGTCCATGCTCCAGGGTGCCCGGGGAGTGGCAGACACAGGGATGCCATGTTTCTATAATTTGAAAAGCAGTGCAGTGGTTACATACATACTGTTTGCCTGCAAATGTAACTGCAAATGAAGGATAGAGTACATCCTGGAATCATGGCTACACTTTTTGAATGCACACAACCAAATAAACCGTTCCCATAGGTTGGTTTACGACATGCTGTGTAACTATAAACCATCAGCTTCTGCATGGTGGCTTTGTCTAAAAGATTTCCAAAATGAGGAAGTAGGAAAAAACAAAACAAAAAGGAAAACCTTTGCTGGGTTCACCATTCGAAAATTGGGATAGTATGGAAACCTCACCCCCCACCCTCCTATCCCCTTATCCAGACAGCATGAGTTGAGTTACTCAAACATCACGAGCATCCTCTAGTGGAACAAACTAGTCATAGCCTCAACTGATGTGCAGCTGTGCTCAACATCGTGTGGTCCATGAAGTACATTTCTGGAAGCAACTGTTCATTACAAGTTTGTGTTGGAAGTTAAATTAACAGAAATAGCACAGTCTAAAAAGCATAATATGTACTGTTTTTATTCCTTGTTAGTGTTTTTACATTCAGGACATGCAATTGAGATTTTTTTCTGAGGCTTCTCACCAGAATTTGCATTAATACATTTTTCAATTATGCCAACCAAACTATGTGACATGATAGTGAGTTTTCTTGAACCTCTGTAAAACACATGTTGAAATAGTGGATTGCCAAATTGTTCATTATGTCTCATGAAAAGAAGGAATAAATAAGATGGATGGTCGTAACCTATATCACAAAATTGAAATTTGAAAGGGTGAAGACATTACTCACGCATGCTAATAAGAAACATAAAAGCCTAAAAACTGAATAGCGTGTGAAACTTAAACTACCTTTGCATATTCCATCAGATCTGTTCTCCCTCGGAAGCGGGTATAGAACTCAGGGATCCTCCAGGGAGCGATAATCTGAGCAGATCCAGAGGCAGAGAGACTGTGAACTGCAGCTTCTCAACAGACCAACATCTGTAAAAACATCAGTAAACTCACCTTCACCTCCGGGTAGAGGGCGTAGTACGTGAGTTCAAAACGAATCTGGTCATTGCCCTGAAAAACACAAAAGACGGAGTAACTCATGTATATCTGTGTAACATGGTTGGAGGGGGACAATGTCATCTTTACATTGGGTCCACAATGAAGGAACTATCTAGCACTAAAGCTTTATTCACTTGACCAAACACGGTTTCTTTATTTGTGCTGTAAATGCACTGTGGTTGATATTTACACATCAAAAATGAATACTTCTGGATGTTTTCAAAATTAATAATTTTGGGAAATGTGTCATTTTTAGCATGTTACTTAAAAACAAGTCTTGATACCTAATGAGAAACACTATGCTCCCGATTGACTATTTGTCAAATTTGAACTGAAATTCAGATTGAAGATTGAACTTGGTATTTCCCAGCTGTCAAACATTTCTGTGGATGGTCTTTTTCTTCCTCTTCAAGAGTATAAAAACACATGTGGATCGTGAGATGCATTGTCTCAGTTACACAAGCAAAAACACTCAAAACAATGGGCAAATCTCCAGGTCAAATGTTCGTGTCACTCAAAACAGGACTTCCTTAACTAGACTCTTGACTGTGTGACACAATGTCTGTCTCCATCTTCAGGCAGAAATAGGACATTGCATTGATAGTCAGACGGATCAATAAATACAAGGCGGTTGTGACACAAACAACAAAAATAAAGAGTTTTCCTGCAATGCATGACATTAATGTAATACAGAATATTTAGGTAGGAAGACTATAGGAACAAAACAAGCAGTCAGGGGAATTAAATGCATCAATCCCTTCAATTTATTCAACAAACAATGAAAGAAATTCAAGGAAAGAATTAGAGGTCTAAGGAAAGCTGCAGTTTCTCTCAAACATGCTTATCAGCGGTAATTACATAATTACACTGTTCACGTTGCAGGTGAACATGAATTTACCAAAAGAGACTTGTTTGAACCTAGAAGACAAAAAAGATCCATCTATTTACAGTATTCTTGCTTTCCAAGCAGTGAATGAAAAGAAAAAGGTGATGTTTTTTGTTGGAGGAATGTGAAAAGAGCTCAAGGGAGGTTAGCCATGTGACATATTGCTGCACTTTGGATGAAAACAGTTAATGTTCAACTGTGCAACCAAACTGGTGACATTCTGCAGACCACGCTGTGGTCAGTGGACGATAGCACCGACAGGATGTCAGGGAGATTTTAAGAATTGAATGGCATCTCTCATTGCTCATGCCGGGAGTTTATCTGCAGACAGACTCCATAAATAATTGATCTGCTCATCTAGATAAGATAAAACAGTGCTGAAGAAAGAAGAAAGATGAATATTACTGAGAACTGGCGCCATATCAGCTCATAACTTCATATTTCCACAAGCTGACTATCTAAAAACATTGAAATGCCTGCTTTCGACTTGTCTCAAAAGAAAATGTGGCAGTATTTCATTATCTTGTTTTGTTCTTTTTGGTAAACTGCTCAATTTTGGAACACCACTTACTGAGATTGTCTATTATTTTCTCAAACATAATGGGACTGAGCTTTTCTCTTGTGTAGCTTTAAGTGTGAAAGAGTTACACTGGAAGAAATGTGAGTAGGTTAGCCAAAGTAATACTACATTTTGAACACTTTGATAAAAAACTATTTTCTGTCCAGGTAAAAGTTTCTACAAAAAACCTTGAAAAGACAGTGGATAAATGAGTCTTTTTAAATGAAAATGTAAATTTTTAAAACATATTTTTCCACTTTCGAGCTGCATGAGGAAACTACAACCAGTTCCTCTTTATTCCCCTGAACATAGATATCTCTACAACTGACATTCTTGGAAAGCAGCAGCTCACCCCAGGTAGACCTAGATGCATAAATAGCTTGACAGCTAAGGGGGGAAATGTTTATTTATCTAAGGTTAAACTGTTCCAGACCAAATCGGGCTTTTTCATGTGTCTACCTTTCCTGTGGCGCCGTGGGACACAAACTGTGCACCCTCCTTGCGTGCAATCTCAACCTGGCGGCGGGCGATGCAGGGCCGAGCGATGGAGGTGCCCAGCAGGTACCGGTCCTCATAGACAGCGCTGGCTTGAACGGTGGGCCAAATGTACTCGCTCACGAACTCGGAGCGGAGGTCTTCGATGAAAACCTGCACAAAAACAAAGAAAACAAAGGAAACAGAATAAGGCTTTACTCAAAGTTTAGTCATTTCATGGTACCTCAACCATAAAGGGGACCACATGCCTGCTGACCGACTGGTAGCCTGACACAGCTTTATAAAGCCAATGTACATAAATCTAAGATTTCACTGCAATAATGCTGTGATTGTTGAATCTTATTCTGGACACTTCAAATTTGCTGAGTAATACTAAAGGAATAGGAATGTTCAAAAATGACTTGGCACATCACTGACATTTCCGATATCATAGATTGTTAGTTTATAAAACGCATAGAAGGAATGCATTTCATATCACACAGGTCCAATCCAACGTACAAAAGATAATGTACGAACTAAAATATTGAAAAAAAAAAAATGAAAATTTTTGCATTAGTTTGCCGAGTGGCCTTCATTTTCTGTCCATAAATATTTGACAGTGACGTAGAGACACGTAACCATTCACCATTACATTTGCACATCATATACAGACATTGAAGCATTTACATGTCTAGCAAAATTAGGGCCTGCAATGAACCTCGTTTATGTTTTTTGACTGTGGAAGGAACACAGAGAACCCCGGAGAGGGAGAAGATGGAGGCTCCACACAGAGGCCACCCGTCAGAAATCCAGGAAACCAGGAACCTTCTTGCTGTGAGGCAGAAATGCTAACCACTGCACCACCATGCCGACCTACTTTATAACTTTATTGATCTATTAATTTAAAAAAATATCTAATCACTTGATTAGGGGACTAACACTCTTGGATAAAAAACACCTGGAATCTGCTAATGTTTACAGCTGTCTCATATGTTGTTAGTCTGTCACCTTTTTAGCACCAAGAGTTTCTGCCTTCTTCCGGGCAGTCTCAAAATCTTCCTTCTGCCCGATATTGGCCTGCAAAGACACAAGGAGAAAAGAGGTTACAGAGAACATATTTGACTCGCAGATGTTTTGCCATCTTTGCTTTGAGGGCCCTTGTGAAATAATGTCTTTTTAAATAAATCACATTGATTGAGACAAACTTCTTTCGCAGCTGAAAAATATTGATCGGAGAGTCTAACGGTGGCATCTGATTTCCAAAGCTTTTGAAAAATAGGTTTTCTATTTCATTACTTGTCTATTGTACATCATAAAACATTGCACATGTGTATAACAGTTATTTCAACAGTGCAATGAAAGACAAAACTCTTAATATTTGTAATAATGATCCACCAAACAGGCAATTCCTTGATACTGTGTTTGGGTGCTGCACTCTTTATCGAAGACAAAACCAACACCCGTCCGCCCGTACAGTTAAAAGGTGAATGCACAGATAAGAGTACAAAAAAAAAGCCTGCCTTGCAGTTCAAGTCTGTCACAGAGCAAGAAGTAAATCCGGCTAGATTTGCAGTTGCTGCATGAAGCCAAATCCTGTCGCTGGGGTTAAAACCTATAGCGGCCACAACAATAGCCTACTAACAATAATTGAATGGTGCCTATATGCCCCTATGACGAACTGCGTACGGAAAAGCTTGTCATGCACCTTTGGGACATACTCGATATAGACGAAACTGGCTGGTCAGCAACATTGAGAGTGGCATTTTAGCGCATACATCAGTAGGTGAAGCTCACCAAGTAGGCGATGACATCGTAGCCCTTTTCCCGGAGCCACACAAGAATACAGGACGTATCCAGTCCACCACTGTAGGCCAAAACCACTGTGCCTAGAGACATGGCGAAAGATGCTTCGTCCAAAAAGTGGAGAAAATCTGTGGAGAGGCAGCAAAGAGGAGACCTTAGACTTCTGAGACAGTCAAGCAGAAACAATATCTAAGATCATTGTCTAGTCAAGGATAAACAACATCTGGTCACATCAGAGCTGATTGCAAAACATGGAAGTCATCATTTTGCGAGAGAGGGCCTGTGAAAGGGGACCAATGGAGTTCACCAATTTCACAAGTTAGAATGATACACTAAGAGTAAAGAAATAGAAGTTTCCTTTGGGAAATATCTTCTCCCTGGAAGCTTAAAAAAATAGTGGTCCCCCTGGTCTCTAAATACACCATAAGGGCATTTAAAAAAGGGTCCAGATCTAACATAGGTTGGTAGGATAAAATAATACTAATTGTAATTGCAAATGCACTGATGTGTCATAAGGTGATTTGTAATAGAGCTGTATTCCAAGTAGCTATGCGTGTAAATAAATACAATAAATTGTGACATTTTTGAAACTATTATAAGACAATGTACCGACTTCATACTTCTGGTACAGTCCTTTGCGGGCAAAGTACTTCCAAAAAGCTTTGCGTATTCAGGCATTGAAATTTGAACAAAAATCTCATATAATAGCTGATGGAGGGATTCTGAGGGTTTGTCAGCAGAGTGGTTCTATAATTCGAGTCAAGTCAGCAGTTGTTTGTGTTGGTGAAGCTCTGGATGGGGATCATCATGTCTGCAGTCAAATGGAGAGGGGACCCATGGAAAGTTCCTCTCAGACACTCAGTACCCAGGGGGCTGTTGTTTTTCATTCAATCATTTTTTGCATCTTTACTTTGTACAGTATTTCCATTTGTGATTGAACAAAAAGAGGAATCCTGGAAGCAGCAGAGCGGTTTAGTGCTTATCGGGGATTCATAGGGGGTCTTGTTTTTGGGTTAGTTTCAGAGCTGAATTTTGCAGCATTAAAAAGATGAGAGAGAAAAACAAACCATCTTTAACATAAACAGATGCTGGCAATTTCACCTGAATATCATTTCAAGCGCAAACATTTGATTGTCAAAATGTATTTAAAAAAATCATAATTCATCATGACTCCAAGAATACAAAGAAATAAACAAATAATAAATAGAAAATAAAAAATTCCGAATAAAAATATGAAAAAATAATGAGTTCATTTTTTATTTGGTTTAAAAAAACAAAACATTTTGTTACCTGCAAAGTCACAGAAAAGGAATATTTAATTGCAAGTCCTAAAGAAAAACAGATCTTGTGACTGGTGGAGTTCATGGTTCCCCCTGCAGATGTCATCTGGCATCTCGGCTGGGGACACCATATATCGACTCTTAAAACTAACTAACTTAACCATGTGGATGTTGGTTGGGCACAGGCAGGACCTTCTTCTCTAAATTGGCTTTAAAAAGGGCAAAAGACTTTCTGAGGTACAGTACATTTGCGATGGATTCAACGTGTATTGCAGAATTGTGAAACTTCAACTTTGTTTCACTAATTTCTGTGGATGATGTCACCCACTCGCCTATAAAAAATTTTTTTTGCTCGTGACAAATTCGGGAAATATATTTGAGAACCGGTGCTGGTGAAAAAAGTCAGAGAGGGCATTCACAGATTGCATCATACATCTGTGGTGACAGACAGTTACACAAAGAGGCAGGGTTACTTCTTACTCCAAAGCAAACATGTGATTATATTTGTTTAAATAATTCAAAATCCTAAATGGTCCAATTCTGCCTGCAGTCCTCTTACTATTATACAAATGAGCAGCCTACTAGAAACTAATTTCAATTACCATCCTTTTCCTCAACTTGTTTTATGGGCCATGGAGCCCCTTCATCGGCCCCCACAACAACAGTAAACCCCTGAGGCCCCAGGGATTCCTCCCTTTTTTATGTAACAGGTTGCTGTGCCACTGTAAGAAAAAAATGTTTTGGCCCTCCGATCTGTTAGCACAAGTTAGCACAAGTTGCATCATTTACGAGGAGGAAATTACAAATTTAAAGTAAACGAGAGAAAAAAGCGAGAGAGCGAATCATCGGTGTTGGGAAAAAAATAAAAACTGAAAAAAAAGATTTATAGTGAGGATAACTTTTTTCCACAAAAACTACCCCCCCCCCCCAAGTTATGAAAGCTAAGGAAGATTTAATGATGAAAAAAAAAACATGATTTCATTGAATTTCTGTCAACAATCTGGGCATTTGCTCTATTTAAATGACTTTCCCCCTTTTTTTGTAGCCCTTTGGTTCCCTTGAAGCTGCATAAACAGCATTTGAGAGAAACTTTCGACGGACCGTTAAAACACAAGTAATTCACATTTGCACACAAATTCGCTCCTCCTCGTGCAGCAGATGTGTGTATGCATTACACATTCACGTTCATTAGACTTGATTGACCTTGGCCTCCTGTGAACCCCCGCGGTCTGGAGCATGATGCACTTGACCGCCTATACTGCACAGAACTTCCAGTATACGGAGGTTTGATTTTACAATAACCATTTGATTAAATAAATACATAAATAGTTACAAAAGGTTTATTGGTTGGTGCTGTTGTGAACGCCCGCCCCCCATCCCGCCCGGGAATTTGCTCAAATAACACATTTATAACACTTTTTCACGGCACCACATGGGTTCGACACCGGGAGAAGAGGGGTGACGACCCCCGATTACACCAACTGAAAACCGCGGCTCACGAGAAGCGAGAACGGTAAACGGGAGGTCATACTTACGAGAACTCGAGTACTAAATCACGGCAGGATTTGAGTGGAAGAGGCGGAGAGAGAAGAGGAAGAGGAAGAAGAAGAAGACCAGAATGTCGGGGAGAGAAGACGATGAGAGAGAGAGAGAGAGAGAGAGAGAGAGAGAGAGAGAGAAAGAGAGAGAGAGAGAGAGAGAGAGAGAGGACGACGCGCAGCACAGCGTGGCGATGTGGCTTGTCGTCCGGCAGAAGCGCGAGCACGGGGCATAAAAGCGTCCGGGAGCGACGCGAGGCCGGCTCCTGAATGGTCGAGACAGCGTGGCGTCACGCATACGACGGCAACAACAACGGCGGCCGAATGACGCGGTGCGTTCTGATAATGTGTTTTTAATGTAGTCAGCCCGAATGGGTGAAAAATACCACGCTGTGTATTTTTCATGTATCCACACGTATTTTACTTGTACCTTCATTCTATACTTTATGGAGGTTGAAAATGAATGCTTGATGTAATATATAGACAACAAAAAAAAAAATACACAACAGCACACGGAATAAATGACTATTCATTTTATTACATTTGATCTTCTATTTGACTCAACAATAGCCTTTGCTCTTTTTCCTGTTGAACACGAGATTCTAGAGTGTCTGTGTGGATTTTGTCCCTATTCATCCATAAGAGGGACCTCACATGATAGGTGTTTTGAGATAAGGTCAGAGAAGCCAAACGGAGATTGTTCAGTCACGTAAAGAGGAGGTATAGTGAATACAATGGTAGAAGGATGCTGGGGTTGGAACTGACAGGCAGGATGTCTAGAGCAGGACCAAAGATAAGAGTTATGGATAAAGTGAAAGAGGACATGAGGTTAGTTGGTGTGAGAGAAGTGGTTACATAGAATAGGGTTAGACGGAGGAAGATGGTTGGCTGTGAGGGGAGTTATAGAAAGGAAAAGAAGAAGAAGAACAGAAGCAGAACAGAATCTTAGGAGGTCAGCAAGTGACATCGTAAGTTAAGGCTTCACTCGCTACTTCAGTTCGAGTGCACACCAGAATTGATGCTTTTTTGTTTAGTTATTGCTGTGGAGTATAGTCAAAGTCTTCCATACCAAAAATCACCCACCCATGTCCTAATGGATGCGGTTTGTGCCCTGGGACACATTCATGCTGGGATAGAAAAGCTCCCTCCACCGCCCCCCCCCCCAGACTATTCTCACAAATTGCAACTACAGAATTATTCACAAAGGCAAGGTATGATGATGCATTCAAAATTCCCTTCGTGTGAACAAAGGGCCCTATAGCCCGAGGCCTGAAAAACAACCCCTCTCCTTTATCCCTCCTCCACCAAATTTTACAGTCACAAAGGTAACGTTCTCCTGGCACCCACTGTTCCTCCATGACACGATTCTCCACTCTGCTGGATGTGTTTCCACTGTCCCGAAGAGCAGTGATGCTGGGTTTGTGCTCAGTTTCTCTGCCATTGGAAACCCAGTTCACAAAGCTCCCCGCACACACTTTTTTGCAGATGTTAAATGCAAGAGGATGTCTTCAACTTTGTGCCTCAGCTCCTCTGACTTTACTTGGTCTACTATTTCCTGTTTAGGACATTTCCAGTTCCTTGTTTTAAAAAAAACCCAAGTTGACAATCTTGGGAAGGAACAATAAAAGATCATAACTTCTTTCAAAAGTGGCATTCCATAATGGAACCACGGTCAAATTTACTGAGCTTAGTGGAAAAACTTTTCATTTTAGTTAATACTAAACGTAGACACTAGGTGACATGCTGAATATTATGCACCTGCTTATAATGATTAAAAATGTACATTATATATCATATATACATTTAATCAATATCTATTTCTTCTGTGCAGTAAACCTTGAATGAATATATTCTGGCTTGATAACCGAAAGTGTGCTATATATACAGGGTACTGGGGGTGAATCTTTTAAAAACACTGCATAGTGAGGGTAGTCATAATCTTAAAAAGTTACAGGGTCCGTGTCACATTTGCATCCTCCATTCAACTTGTGAAACTAGAAAACATTAACTTTAGATTGAAAAGAGCACCATGTGATCAAAGGTATTTATATAATAAAGCTCACATTTGATAGCATATGGCTCGGGCTATAATTCTATTTGCACTTCATGAAATTAACAAAAAAGCTATTTTTTTCAACTTGATATCACTACAGGCTGTGATCTGTTTTGATCACACACACAGTGAGTAACTTTTAGTAACTGAAGAAGCCACATACCTTCTGATACTTCCCATCAAAGCTATTTTAGGTGTCGGGAATTCTGTTTCATTTAAAGTAGTAGTAAATGTCTCTCATGTCTCATTTCATGTTACAATCTGACAGTTGGGGAAGGATTACGAAGACATTTCTGTCAGGAGAGGTAATTTTTAAATATTTGGCCATTTTACAGAGTCCATAGTGGTGGGTATAACTGTCATATAAAGATATAAACTCACTAAACAGAAATGAGCCCAGTTTTTATTTTCACGTCATGTTTGATAAAGTAAATGATTGAGATTTATTCATTTTTTTTTTCCTCTATCCAGTTGTTACTGATGTAATCCACATGAGACATGGTTGCTCTAACAAATGTGGCAATGACACAAATATCTTCAGATAACTCCCAAGTATTTACATCAAAAGTCTGCATTGCAAGTGCCGAAAAGCATTCGGCACATTAGTCCGGTAGAGATCAGGATTTGTCCTTTACTTTAAAACTAGATAAAAACAAAGCCTTGACTCACTGCCCATGTTTCTTTTTTCAAAGCCATACAAGCTAATATCCTTTGAGGTGGTGAATTTAGGTTTTGAATTTTTATTCTTTTTTTTTTGCCATGAATTTCCAAAATGAAAAAAAAAGCTCAAAAATACAATATAAACTTCTGTTAATCAATACACTGACTTTTTTTTTTTAAATTTTCTTACACAAGGCAAAAAAAAACAACAACACTAAGCGAAGACAAAGTCTGGGCGGCTAGTGGCTCTGCTTCAGTCTTCTTTGCCTTTCTAGATCACAGAACAAGGTGATTCACAAATCCCTCCCCTCCCATTACATCCCATCATATACAGTTCACTAGTTAGGCATTTGCCAAAGACGTACAGAACAAAGTGCCTAATGAGTCCTGGAGCTAACAACTGTGCTGCAATTTCGATCAAGCGCAAAAATCCACCACTTGAGAATACGATGTACACCCCACCCTTCACCTAAACCACATACCTGTATACACCAAGGAACTAGCAACCTGTTAAGATGAGTTGACTGTAATTTAGCTGGGCTTGAAGGTGTTCAGGTCTCTATAAAGGCTGGAACAAAACAAAATGTAAAAAAACGGGGCGGGTTGATGAAACCTGGAGAGGTGAGTTTCTATCGAACAAAAGCCTCAGTCAGGGTTGGAAATTAACTTGTTCAACTTCTTTTGTCATGGTTGTGATTTCTAACAACCACAAGTTTAATTTCCGCATTAAGACATTATTGAGAAATTATGTTTCAGTTGATGTCACCATTTCTACATCAGTGCAGTGCAATGGGGGAAAACTCATAGCAGATGGAAAAGAAAAGATTAATTAATGTTGACGTTGAACAAATATCAGTGCAATTATTATTTTTCCCCCTCCCTCTCTCAATATCAGGCAGTCCTTGGTTTTGGATTCAGTATGTTGTCTCTGAAATAATTAACTGTAAACATTTCCAGACCAGTCTTCTATTGACTTTTGACAGACAACAATAAACTTGAGCCGAACTAAGGATGGAGTGTTGCCAACTCGCTGGCGTGGAACTCGCATTTTGAAATCTAGTTGGGGCGTTACATTCGCTGAATTTTGCAAGTTTGCTTCCTCACTGTGTCATGCACCAGCTATTGCACATATAGAAAAGCCTTTACAGGCCCAGAGACTCAACTGCCCACAAGCACTAAGGGCAAAGGAAGGAGAGGAGGCAGTCATGATTGTGGAGAGGCGTGCTCTGTCATTCACTGTGTGCAACAGAATAATCTCAGAGAGGTAATTTTTGTAACCTCACTGCTTTTACCTCAGAAAACTAATATATTGGCATGGAAGCGTTTATGTAAAACAAGCAGACTGACAAAAGTCGTGGAATGTGACAAAGCTTTGTAATCCAACCGCATTACTGTTTTCCCACTGCAGTGGCTGGTAGTTTGAACTACTTTACCTACATTTGGCACACGAAAATTTCCAACCCTGTTAAAAAAAAATAATTAAAAATTAATTTTTTTTTTTTTTTTAAAATAAATAAATAAAAAAATCAATGAGGTGATCAAAAATTTTAAAAAAATAAGAGCATCCATGCTGGAGCCAGATATACTGCGCTTTATCCACTTTACCAGGTTTATTCAGAAAATATTAAAGTTGAACTATGACAACATAGATTAACAACAGCTTAACATTGTACTCCATTCGTTCATCCTCTGCACGAAAAAAGTACAACTACTCTTTCACTTTTTTTGTACCTTGCACTTTGAAATACATGGGCCTTTTTATTCTTGCTGTCATTAAAAAAAATGAAAAAAAAAACAAAAAAAAAACATACAAGAATATTTCAGAGAAAATCTGGCATTGTTGTATTTAACTTAAAATAAACAGCAGTCAGGAGGAAAAAGGAAAAACATGTCCATGTTCCTTGATAGGTAAGGTTGGGTGGAAGGATTTGGCTTTAAAATAGAAAATCTAGAGCGAGAGAGAGAAAAAAAGGAGGTGTATCCAGGTGGGCTGAATTGAAGAGGAGGGTCTTTTGTGTCCCAGTCGTTGGGGGAAGTTAGTGGTGCTGTGCAATCCTCTTATCCTGACCACTGTTGCCTACCATTCCTTCTTCTTTTCGTCCATGGATACACCGCCGGGGCCGAGGGCCACCACTAGCAGCAGGCCGCCAATGACCGAGGTGGTCTGAAAGAAGTCGTACTTGAGGAAGTCGTGCATGGGCTTGTAGGCTGGGATGGTCCAGAAAGCGTTGAAGTAGACATTGATAGCGAGGAGCCACAGGACCAGGGTCAATGCTGCCAGCTTGGTTTTAAAGCCGATGGCCACCAGGATGATGAGAGCTGTCCCCACCATGTTCTGCAAGATCTGAAAATGTTGAGATTATTCAACAGTTATATCAAAATATTGGATAAAAAAAACAACAAATAAAAACAGGTCTGATGCCATGTGGGTTAAGAGTGGCAAAATTAGGTTATCAAAAACTCGGCATGGTTGTAAGAGAAATTTTACAGGAGGATTTAGAACTATGATCATGTTAGGAGAAAATGAAAAGTGCCTTCTCCATCCCACCTCTGCATTATTCTTGTTCTTACTAAAATTCTAAAATTTTATCCTAAATTTTTATTTTCGGCTGCTGCATATGTATTCGAGAACATGAAACCTGGTGGTCCCTATTCACATGACCCAAAAGCAAGATTAAATTACCATAGCAAGAGCAGGTAGGTAAAGATTTAAATATTAATGATCTAATAAGTCAAATCTGAAATAAACAAAGCTATTATATCATAAAACACAGAGCTTCAATGACAGACAAACCACTTGTATTAAGTCTGCATCAGTACAAATGTAGTGGCACAGGATCTCCATGACAGGGAATCCCTCTGAATGATCAGAATGTCGGAGGGAGTACTTACTGAAAAGAAGCTGGAGTCAAAGTGCAGCAGAGTCATGAACATGAGCACCAGCAGGACACGGCCACCCAGCTGCATGTACTGCTTTGGCGAACTCTCGCCCATGGATGGGACCCCGGCAAACATACTCTTTCCTTCCGAACGGGACTCAGCGAGCAAAAGGAGCAGACCGCCGCCTAGAGCAAGGTTCCTGGGAGAGGAGAAGGGGAAGTTTATTTTTGGACAGAGCATGCCAAACCATCACTTACCCCAGCAGAAAAATGTCTGTAAAAAGAGTGCAGAATGAAATCAGGGGTGTCGAGGCCATATAATGAGATAAAATATACAGAGGCTCAGTAATTCTATGTTAACAGGATTGAGGGGGGGGGGGGGGGGGGGGGGAAAAAAAAAAAGGAAAAAAAAAACCCCCTTGCCCGG
>CAAKHD010000746.1:60053-114705 GCA_901007705.1 Fistularia tabacaria
GGGGGGGAGGGGGGGGGGTGAGCGGGCGGTGGTGGGGGATCAATAAATGGGAAAAGAATAACCCCTTTGCCCATGTCTCATTGAACCTGCTTCTTAAATTAAAAGTCCACAGTGACAACAGTCATTTATGTAATCAGCATAATAGCTGTTTTCTAATTCCCACCACAACAAAGAGAAATAAACACTGGTGATATATGATTAAAAACAGAGATAGAAACAATTACAATCAATTACATTGTCATTTCCTTGTACTGGTTATTTTTCAACATCAAAGACAGTTAATACACAATAACAATAAACAATAGTCAAACGTATAATTTGCTTACTAGGGTTAAGGTGCTCTGAAAAGTTTAACATGAAATTAGATTGTGTGACACCTACCTAATCAAAAACTTAAGGTCCCATAAAATGCTGTAAGCGACAGTCTGGTGGGGAAAATATATAAATCTAGGTTAGATACAAAGCCATGCCCTGACATATAACACAAAGTCTTTTACAACGTCACTGCCCTTACCTGTAGCGCTATGATGCCAAATAGTCCAAAGCAGGCATACTGTACAAAATTCCTACTGAGGATGAGGACACAACCACCTGTTCGGGGATACAGTGAGGCAACGGCTTTAAGGTGTGATATTTAACTTGGCACTAGACTAGCAGAAATATTCTGTATATGCATCTGATAATTTAATAGTTTTATACATATTATAATGACAGGGTTGCGGAGGTTTCTAATGCAGCAATAGCTGCAGCTTCTCATTCCATGTGGCAGGCTAAAGCATTTTGTATAATTTAGAAAATAATTCAAATGTTTATTTGATTTCCTGAAATCATTCCGCATGCTTCACATGGGTGATGCCTGACATCTACCAAGGTGAAACCTGGTAGACCTGTCTAAAAAGAACGTACATTACTGCGTACTGCCACTTCTGCGTGCCTGAACAGAAACCGTGTCACTCCCAGGACAACAATGACAACGGTTTAATGGGATTTGGCTGGAGTCGGAGATTGTCCATGATTTGGCAAGCAAAAACCAAACTTGAAACCCAATTTTTGAATGCTGGCGAAGAGAAAATCCTACTTTTGAAAATATTATTCAAGGAGGTAAAATAGGTAGGCACAAGGGCATGGTGTGATAAAATAAATACTTCTTCAAGCACATTCTTCAAGCAAAAATTAGTAAATAAATAAACAAAAAAGAATCAGTACATCAGTAAAACCTCATTATCAGGTCTCAATCATGTGGGTATAACCTCTTGACTGCAGAGGAGTAGTGATAATTTATTCCATCAGTATGCAGTACTAATGAATGAAATAACTACCTTTGCAAGCAAAAACATGTTTGCATCTCTGTATTGCATTGTTGAGATGCCAGTGGGGTGATTAAAACTTTCAACAAATCAGACAGGCCTGCCAGCACCTACGTTATCAGCTCAAATACGTCCTCCGGGTACATTTGAACTTGATGACAGACGTGAACAGCAGAGGAGTAACTTTTTACTGTGTAAAAACTAACTATAAGGAGTTTTTAATCAAAGCTCTTGGGGGGGGGGACCTAAGAATAGCCAGCAAAGTGTTTTGTAAGAAATCATGATGCCATAGTAAAGTTGACCTTTGACCTTTAACCTTTGACGTGTTAAGATTTTGTCATAATTAGCATATAAACTGAGAACAGTATTTTGCGAAGGCCCAGTGACTTTGATGACTAGACTTAAGGTGGTGGTTGAGGGTCAATTAATCTAGGCAAAGATCTCTGCCACATAAAAAACTATTCCCCTGAGGGCTATTCCTGAGATGCCATGCTCATGAGAATGGGACACACAGACTGACCAGCAGAAAACATGACACCATCGGCCAACACCATAAAAATACAGTGCGTGATGTGCCCCAAACACTGACAGATTTAGGAGGAGCTGAATATAAGGGCCAACTAACTAATTAAGAAAGCCGGTTTCAAGTGCACGGAAGCTTCAGGTTTAGACAGGCCTTCAACACAGATCTCATGTCTGATCGCTTGGGCGGTAAAATTTAAAACGTCAAATTGAAAACATGAAATGCTATCTATCTTGGTTTGAGATGCCTAAATTCTACATCTGATCTTAACCACCTTCACAGGTCAGCAAAGTGCCCTCGACAGTGACATCCGAAACGCGTCCAGAACTTGACCACACGTCGCCTCCCATTCACTCACCAAGTTGTCCTATAAGATTAAGTAGCACAAAGCACGTAGCCAGGAAGTAGCCGCAGCTCCATGTAGCCTCGATGTAGTCTCTCTGCTCGTACCACTGGAACCACATGCGGATGCCGTCCTCCAGGAAGGTGCTAATGAGACACAGACGTGCCAGGTGGGGCAGGTACTGTTTGGTCACCCGCAGGAACTGGGTAACGGACAAAAAGTGGAACAGAAGAGCGAGTGACAATAAATAGGGAAACTTTAATTGTGAAAAACTGTCACAGCAAAGATGTGGTTCATGATGTCAAATAGAAATACAGTACATATTGCTATTCCTTTGTATCCTCAAAAAAATAGTAACTGATATGATAGCCACTCCTCTGATAATTAATTTTGAAAGTTTACTTTGCTTTTTGGTGCATTTATCACCCTTTTGTTTCTGTGAAACAAGCAATCAAACAAAAAATCCTCAGTGGCTTAATCTGAAAAGAAAATGTTTTAAAATATTTCCTCTGACATCATCCATATTTTTGGGCACAAAATTAATACAGTATGTTATACCCTTTTCTACCTCCACAAGAGTTAAACAATTGCTCCCACATTTCAAGACATCCACTTATAGTTTGATAGGTTTATAGTAAGCCAAATTGTGTTAAATTCTGATATACATAAATTGTTAGCATTTCTCTAAAACTGTTATAGTAAATTATTAAAATAAAGTTCTTGAAAAATATGGAGGATGTTAAAAAACAGACCATCACAGTAGGCGTGATAAAGCATCCAATGACCAACAAAAATATCCTGCTGAGTTTGCCTCAAATCAAACATTGCAATGTTAAAAATATAGCAAAATCACAAAAAGGTTATGAATTAGACTGCGATTCTCAAGAAATGAATTGGCTCTTTATTACAGCACAACCCCCCCTTTCTGAAGAGGTTTACGGTATGCTTCAATATTTCAACGTGAACAGACTGAGGCCGCTCTTTTTGACTATCGTGATTCATGAACAGATCTTTCATTACTACAGCCGTGGAACAGGGCCCGGCCCCCCGGCCCCCTGGCCCGCCTACTGAGCGGTCCACATCAGCACTGTCAGACCTTTCCAGCCTATCAGCGTCAAACAACTCCCCTCTATGACTCTTGCCTGAGATATGAATGGACAAACCTAGAGCCAATCCAGATAAGACCGATGGAGCTCCATCAGCCTTGACAGAAACCAAACTCTGGGGCAATGATAGCCCAAGACCCCTTTGTAGGAGGTGGGACATGTCCCTAAGGAGGCTTTTGCAAGGGTATTTCAGTCACATGTAACTTTTACAACAAGTGTGCCGTATGAATGTAAATTAAAGACCATTTTCTGACACGTGGGTTCATTTCAGCAATCGAAGAGGCCACCAAACACAAAAGCCTTGCTCCACCACTTCATTTTGGACTTTCAACGGAGAGGCAGACGGGCCTCATTTGTCCTACCATTTACAAGGCCGTGAATCAATCATCTAATGCAGCACTGGATGAGCCAGACTAACATTAATTCAGAGGAACTTTATCGTCATGGAAAAAAAACTAACAACAAAACTTAGGTGATAAACCGGTGTCTGCTCCAACAGGGGACACAAACTGATCTGAAATGTGATCTGGACACCTCGGCCCAGCTCTAAAGGCACCGATGTCATGCCAGGAGTAAAGTTGAAAGACCTATAGAGAGACATAAACAACCACACGAATGCAATCATGCAAAGTAGATGGTACAGTAGGCCACAAGTTAAACGGAAGGGGGGCTGAGGGGGGAAACTTGTAGATATCCTTCTAAAAGTGATACTGAGGTTGAACTCAACGACCAGGCAAATCACTGTGATCACAAAACCTAATTGTAAAACTGTGTGATTTCTCAAGCGCTGGCGGTGCTAAAACACCGGATGGCTAACACGGCAGGCTAACCCCTATTAGCTCCAATAACGACGGAGCTGCTCAGCTTTATACCAAAACGCTGTGGTCGTGGCAAACCCCCCAAATGTCAGCTTCACCTCGTCGCCGAATCGAGAATTCCATTAAATTCCACCGGAGGGAAGCCGCGGTGTGACTTGTCATGTCAATCGTTTTGTCATGCAAATGAACTCGTGGGTAATTTAGCCACGCTGACGTAAGCTAGCGGCTAAAGCCGGGGAAAGTGCGCCGAGACGCCGGCGGGCGATACTGAAACTCTTCGCCGAACCGAACGCCACTTCCAATTCCCCCTATGCGTTAGCATGCTAGTAAGCTAACGGTGGCTAGCATCAACCGCTGTGCTAAAAACCCCAAGTTACCTGATCTGCCACGTCTTCGGCCGTGTTCATGAGATCCTCCTGCCCCATGCTTGTGTGATATTAGGATATTTTACTAAAGCAAGGCTCGGCGCGGTTCGAGGCGTGCTGGACTGCTTTTTTTTTGTTATCCCCTGGCTTTTCGCACAAATTGTCCCTGCCCTCCGTTAACGTTATTTACTTGAAGATCCGCCGATCGCTTGGAAGCTGAGAAAGGCCGCCTCCGCCCCACAATGCTCTGCGATTTGACGAGGGAGTCCGATCCCCCCCTACATGGAACTGCAACCGCTGTATGCCACGTATGCTGGTTGTCCAGGGTCTTCACACACTCCTGCCCTCACAACCGCACCAGACTCAACTCCGACAGTAAACTGCAAGGGATCAGGTGAAACTAGTACTAATAATAAAAACAGATCACAAAGCAGATTGTGTTTATGACCCCGTGTTCTTCTTTTGTGTGTTGATGATCAAGAAATGAAAAATTGCATTATCCTGAAATGAGGAACTCGACACTCATCATACTCAATTGTAGCTTGGATTGAAACAAATGAAGACATAAACACACTCTCTCTCACACATATAGATTCACAACGCGTTCTCAAAGATCAACTTTGAACATCCATGAGGTACAATCAACAGTTTACAAAGACCACGTTTTGTTTGTGGACTTCCTTTCTCTCCATTGAAACCTTCTATTGTGCAAAGAGCGCATTCACATGAAAAAGAAATCCTCGACCTAGTTAAACCCAGAAGAAAATTAAACGGTGTCCGGTATAGTTTTTCCCCTCAAACCGCTCCATCAGAGGGGCAGCAAATGTTAGATGTTTTGGAGATGGTTTTGGAAATGTACAGAGGAGGGATTAGGAAGATTTGGTTCGGAGGATGCTGAGGTTGGAACTGCCAGGCAGGAGATTTATAGATGGAGTGAAAGAGGATAGGAAGTTAGTTGGTGTGAGAGAAGAGGATGCAGAGAAACAGCTCAGATACAGGGTGATTGGCTGTGGTCAAGGGAGCAGCTGAAAGGAAAACAAGAAGTAAGAAAAGCTTTAGGGTTGCCCAAGGGCATAAGGTCTCATCCAGGAGGTCCTTCACACTACTCTGCGACGCTGTGGATGCTGAGCCGGGAGCTCCTCTGGGCCCCATTGGTAATTGGAAAAAGAAGACAAGGTTGAGTGCCAATAGCTGGGACATTTGTCCCCAAGCTGGGATTTTTGTTTGATGAAGCAGATGTTGGCGATGCCCCTGAGATTGTTCTGGGCAAGATGTGGGCACTGCAAGCTGGAAGAGTCCCAGCTTTCACTTTTGGCCAAATAGAGAGGGGGGGTATAAATACCAGGAAGGGCTTTTAAACTATACTGAATCAGAAAAAAAAAAAAATCCAATTGGGGAAACTGACATATTGCATTTTCCCCAATGGGCAATTTGGTTTGCAGAAAGGCAGTCAAAAATATACAAATTGATAAAATATATAAAGTCTAGTGTAGGAGGCAGAAAAATAGGGGAGGGGTTGATAAAGTGCTACCGCCTGAGGAAAGAAAAGATAAGAGAAAAAGATGTAGGGATTGACCTCCGGTCAAAGGATAAACTTAGACTCCAGATTAGAGTTCAAATTGTCATTATTATGAAGCTGCACAATCAACCTGGAAAGACAGGACGCTGAGCAACTTTTTTTTTTCATAGCTCGAACAGCTGCTAGTGCAAATATGTGTCATATTCACATCACAAATGTTCTAATGGCAACGTGAGTTGGTAATGCGATGCAAGAGTGTGAGGAGCCATAACCCATGGAGCATTTGTTAATATTAACACACGTGACCTGGGAAAGTGTAGAAAACCAGGAGCTTTTATTCAGGGATCGTTACACGCATAAAAATTAAAAAACAACTAGAGTAACAATGCCATTCTCAGAAACAGACAGCCACCATTATTGGGGTCAATGAATAAACAGCTACTTTAAGATTAATCGCATCTTTCTGTTTTCCAATCACTGAATTGCATTGAATCTGTTTTTATCCCAGTTTTTCTTTCCATCACACTCATGACCTGTGTTGTGTGTTACCATCCCCCCTCTGCTGGTTACTTTTGATTAAACTATACCCTCCACGAGCTCTTGATGTCATTCCTTCATTTGTTTTCTGTACTTTTGTGCAGTTAGGGTCATGGGAGAGGGCTGAGTTACTTGTTCCTCTCCCAGATGTCATTGGGCGAGAGGCGGTGTTCACCCTGGACCAGTTAACAGTCGATCAAACTACAGGATTTTGGATTGTGGGATGAAACTGGGAACATGCATACTCCACTGCCTCTGTGGGAATTAAACCAAAAACCTTCTTGCTGTCAAGTGGAAGCACTCACTGCTGCACCAGCGTGCCACCCTCTTGATGTTACTGTGAAAATATGAATATTCCAAGCTACTTCACAAAAAGGGTGAAAGAAGACAGTGGGCATTGAGCCCAGAGGACTTCAGCTGTATCAGAGTCCATCCAACAACTATACCTAATGTATTAAAAGTGTACCTCTAGGTTCCTGAAAAGGTTTTGGACGAGTGACGTGTTCATTTGCAGCACAGGATGTACTCATGCCACCTGTGTCTATTTAGTTCAGGAAATATCGTCGTCTTCTTCTCTGTAAGAACATTTTTCTGGATCGTCTCTAAAGATACTTTAATAAATGGTGAGTAGCATTTGTGCTCTGTGCTGGCCAGGAATGATCAACGTTTGGATACGAAAACATGGTTTACATGGAGCCATCCTTGTTAGATATCAGCGTGCTGGCTACAGAGAGGCAACAGGCTGTCTGTCATGCAAAAACAGGCTCAGCCTCCCCTTTGTGCTTTGTTGATTGAAAAAAAATTGCGTTAACCTTCAACAGCAGAAAACTGTTTTATAAGGATCAGTTGAGTCCTTTACCAACCTCCAGAGTGTTAAAGTGCATGCAACACCTAATTCCATACAATGTAATCACCAACAGCCCCATGAAGCTGTTCTGTATGTTCACTCTTTTTTTAATCCGGACATCAAAATAGTTTGGTTTTTTTCATTTGTTTTTTTTTTGTCAACGTCGATGGATTTTCCCACATAAAAAATAAGATGCAAACATTTTTACCACCTTCCCCCCCGCCCCCGTTTTGTGATTATGAAATAAATTTAAAAGGTTTATTCCGGTATATTGAAAACATCCACTTTTCAAAGGCTGATCATGTTTTATTTTTCTATCACATTGAAAAGGGGCACTCAGAGGAAAAACAAAACAAAAACACTTTCCACATTCAAATGGTGATGTGTTGTGTAAACAGAGATCTTGGTTGCAAGCCAATAAAGACATAAGGATGCATTAATAAAGTAGCTTCATTAGAACTTTAATGTCGTGAACATGAGGCCGTTCATATAAAAGGATATGAAATATGGATGTGTTGGGGGTATTTTTACAACATCGCCGGGTTAGCAAATTGGTCTGTTGTCTAACAAAAGTCCTGAAAAATGTCCTATTATGAAACTACAAAGTAAGCAGCTGTGTTTTACTTTCCGCTTCGCACTGTCCCATTTTTCTTATTGTGCCAATTTTTATTTCTGAATTTCTTCTGAAAGCCGCCACCCTGCACCTGAAAGATATAAATGTGGCAGATTTATAGTTTGTCATCAGGAAAAAAATAAGTATTGACACACCCCCGCAAACACACGTTCTATGAGACCTTTTTCCGTTTCTGCGCCACCTGCGTGTCCACTTCCATTTCATCTTCCTCATCAGTCTGAAAGTCATCTCTGTCCTCACACTCCTTGGATTCCTCTGCCGTTGTATTCAAAGAGAACATTGATGCTGTGGAGAAAGCACCACAGCGTGTCAGCAAAGTTAAGTTTATTTTTGTATAAAGACGCCTTGAGGTTGCTGGTATGGAGACGGACAGGGGTAAAGGTCACTCATGCTGTCCTCTGAATCGCTGTGACCCTCGTCACTGGAAGAAGGCTCCCACATGTTGCTGCCATGTTTAGATTTCTTTCCCCGCTCCATCTGGTCTTCCATATCTTTGGGTCTTTTCTGTTGGAGTCTTGCTGGAACATATTCAATCCCCTGCTTCTCACACTCCTCATCTAAGGAAAGAAAAAGACAATGTGGGATACAGGTCAACCACTTGGAAAACCATTTAAGGGGATTTAATAATGTCAATATATTTAGAAAGTGTTAGGTTTCAGCTGTTGTCCAATTTCTTACTCTGCTTGACTGGGGGCCATTTTATCTAAAATTCTTTATTTGTAAATAAATCAAGCTAGTTGTCCCCTACATGAACATTAAGTATGCAAAGTATGGTCTGGTCCCAAATGAGCATTTAATTTCAGGCCTATTGAGAAAATGCTTTGTTGATAAAAATAATCCAGACCACCAATCCTTGGTAACTCACTGAGGTCTCTTTCAGTTCCCAATACTTTGATATTTGTCATTTAGTAAAGGTAATTCCAGGTCCTGCCTGATGCTCAATGCTCTCAACTCAAACTAACTAATACTTTAACACTTTCCAGTTTCAAAGCTCTTTGAACTAGATTGTATTCACACTCACCCAGCTCCCCACACACACCAATCATGGCAGAGTTGCGGCGCAAGCTGCAAACCAGACCCAAGTGAGCAACTTGGGGCTCAGAGTCTTGCCAACGACACTTTGGCATTTCGACATGAGAGGGTTGGAATCAAACCACCAACCTTCTGATTGGACAGATGTCTGTTCTACTAATTAAATCTCAAAGCTCTACACAAAATCATAACACTGTAAATAATGTAGTGGTGAGCATTTTGTAAGTTCTATATGTTAATGTACCATATCCTTTTCTTTTCGGCGGCTGCCTTCAGGGAACGCGACAGCAGATCATCCTCCTCCATCTAACCTGAGTCTCTGCATCCTCTTCTCTCACACCGACTAACTACCTGTCCTCTTTACCTCCATACATAGAAAACCTCATTGGTCGTCCTCAAGACCTCAAAACTTTGCTTTTTTTTACCCAGATCTTCATCTCCCCTTGTCTGTAAGCATCCAACCCATTTCAAACTGACTTTATCTCCAGAAACCCCTGACACGATTCTCCACCCGTTCCACTCTGCCCTCATGTCAATGGAGCACACTTCTCAAAAAATAATGTCGTGTATTAATACATGTGAGAAATATAGCATTTATTTGCCATTGTTGTAATTCAATGACGCTTTTGCATCCTGCAAAACGTACAGAATGTGTCGGGTGTGAACGCTAACATTTAAAGAGGGCCTTCTGGAAGCGTTTCCCCTGGACATGCTTCAGAATGTGGCCTGGCTGCGGGTTGAGGTGCCTGAGGGTCAGCTTGCAGAAGACTTTGTTGCTGCAGAGAAGACACACAAATCGTCAGGATAACTCCGTAGTTTTTCCACTCCCATGCATTTTAGTAACTGTATAGCAATCCCCACGGTTGTTTGGTGCTCGGGACGATGTGCTTTTCATACTGGCTGACGTTGACCTGCGCCCCGGCGCACAGCTTCTTGTATTTTTTTCCTTGCGTGAACGACTGCAGCTCTGCTAGGTTGCACGGAAACTCATGGCCGTTCAGGGAGCATTTGATCTGAAACACGGTAACAAAGAGCGCAGTCACTACACGCGAACTTCTTGGTTTGGCCACAGGGGCTGTCAAGAAATCAGCATTTGGCCAGCAGGTTAGTCGGCGGTGCGGAGCTAGTGAGTGCAGCTAGCAAACAAAGCTAACATCACACTGGCGAAGAGGATTCCTGTTGGATAAAACATTTATCAAATCGCACCTTTTTGTTGTCTGTCGGTTGAAAAAAGGGGTGGTTGAGAAGAAACGTTCTGACGTCCTCCGGTAACTCGTCCATAGTAAAAATAAAAACAACAACCTCCAAAACGGAGATCTTTGTATTTTGGTATGTATGAGCAGCCCTTGACAGGAGACCCACGTGGGCCCCCTGCACTTCTTCACGTCGATGATGTCACAGTGCCACCCTGTGGCCACAACGAGGAACGGCATATAAGAAACACGAGGAATTGAAACCTTTTATCTCAGCAAGATAAATCTGATAGCGTCAGTGATGAGACCTATAAATACAGCTATAGCTTTACTTTAAGTTGTTTTGCATTCGGCACTCAGTATTCTTTACTGTGTATAATGTTTGTCAAGTTTTTTTTTTTTTTCCTCTTATGTCAGTCCAAGGTGTAACTGTAAACTGGTGCCAAACTTCTTGTCTGTGCGAAGATACCTGGTCAATGAAACTGATTCTGTTTCTTATTCAGATTCAGATGTTTGCAAAAAATTTCGAAAGATTTTCAACGGTTAATTTAATTGTCCATCTCAGAAGAAAAAAAAACCTTGAACAAAATAGCTTTTTTAATTTCAATTCTAATCCCGAAAGTTTTAAATGGACCTCAAAATTTGTTAAAACAGTAACTTTAGCAATATCACTTTTGCTAGTTTGGGGTTTCGACTTTAATTTGTAAGATCATTCTTGTTTTGCTTTCTAAACAGTGAGTCTGAATTTTATTTATCCCATCATTCATTTGCACTGTGTCATCAATGTTCTAGCCCAGCTAAATAACTGGGTAAGGATGAATGTTATTCATCACATTTTTCTTTTCCTTTAGTTTTAAATAAATGAAATCCAGCTCATGAAACCAAAATATGCAGATCCAGTCAGCTGTGATCTGCAGTGAGAGCAGGGGACAGGTTGAGGAAAATCTTGAGAGGTGCAGGTTTGCTCTGGAAAGGAGAGGAACGAAGGCTAGTCGCAGCAACCCAGAATATATGTGTGTGAATGAGAGGAAACTGGGTGGAACAGTGAGGCTACAGGGAGTGGAGATCAAGAAGTTGGAGTATTTCAGGTACTTTGGTTCAACAGTCCAGAGCAATGGAGAGTGTGGAAAAGAGGTAAAGAAACCACTTCGAGCAGGTGGAATGGGTGGAGAAAAGTCTCAGGGGTTCTTTGTGATCGAAGAATATCAGCCAGAATGAAAGGAAAGGTGTACAAGACAGTGGTGAGACCAGCGATGCTGTATGGTTTGGAGACAGTGGTACTGAACAAAAGACAGGAGGCAGAGCTGGAGGTAGCACAGATGAAGATGTTGAGGTTCTCTTTGGGAGTGACGAGGATGGATAGGATCAGGAATGAGTCCATCAGGGGTCCAGCGCATGTTAGATGTTTTGTAGAGAAGATCAGAGAAGCCAGACTGAGATGGTTCAGTCATGTACAGAGGAGGGATAATGAAAATATTGGTTGATGGATGCTGGAATTGGAGATGCCATGCAGGAGATCTAGAGGAAGACCGAAGAGAAGATTTATGGAGAGAGGATTTGAAGGTAGTTGGCGTGAGAGATGAAGATACAGAGAATAGGGTAAGATGGAGAAGGTTGATTCGCTGTGGCGACCCCTGAAGGGAAAAGCCGAAAGGAAAAGAAGTCAGCTGATCTAACAGCATGTGACAGTTCAGTGACAAAGATCAGTAGAATACTAATAGCTCACTTTGTACCCTTTTTCATGTATAGAGTATCCAAGTAAACAATACTGTTGTGACAGATTTAAATGAAAAAATCTGAAAACGTTTATAGCTGGAGAATATTTGAAAAGTTAAAAAGATTGAAAAATAACTTAATACTTGGATAAGTAAATAAATGAATACAAATCTTTACTTTTTCTTCGATGACCGAGTGAGTTATCAGATACACAAACTCTTTGCCAGGATGAGGAGTCCCGCCCACAAGTGTCCCACAATGCATTCGCCAAGTCACAGCTACCTGGTATAGTCAGTCTGGCCAAACAAGCGGAAATATTCCGACTTTTTGTCGAAAAGTTCCTTCTATTTCTGGGTAAGAGAGAGAAAAGCGTCGGAGAAGAAATGTATACGTTATTATTTACGAATATTCGTTGTTGTCGTTTCATTTGAAAGAGGACCTTGCTAATACCTGCCAGTCAGCTAGCTTACAAGCTAACTGTTATTGCAACAAAGTGACACTTAAATAATAGCCTTGTTTTAAAAAAAGCACAATGTCCGGACCAAACGGAGACCCTGACATCTCAATCGACGATGGAATCATCGAAGACGAAGATGATTTCGGAGAAGAAGGTAACAAGCAAACGTGTCCTATCACTTCCCTTTCACAGTGGTAGGTAGTGCTTTCAGGGAAGTTATGTTTAAATATCGACTCACTGACTACCCCAATGCAACAGTACATATTAAAGTTATGGTTACTGAGGAACACCTCAGTGCAACAGTATATGTGTCACTAATGTATTCAGGTTTTCAAGTACACCAGCATGATACTTGAACTTTTCACAACATTATGTGTACATTTAGGCTGGTTATATTGACACTTTCAATCATCAGTATACTATTAAGAGATGCTTTCATACATTATCTTACTTGTGTGCGCCGGTAAGATCCTATCGAAGTATCATACTGTCCTCGGTTGTAACCAGTGTAATATTATGGAATGCCCTCTCATATATTATAACATGAAAATGGAATTTTAAACTGATGAAGAGCCGTCGCTGTCAACTGATAACGTCCAGGCATCTGGAAGCTTGCAATGCATCAGGATCTTGAGACAGAAGGTTTACAACGTTTGATGTTCTAATCCACAGAATATGTAGCCATCAACTCCATGCTAGATCAGATCAACTCCTACCTCGATGACCTGGAGGAGAAAAATGATGCATTAAATGGAAAACTGCATGAACTAATGGAGTCAAATCGGCAAGCCCGACTGGAGTTCAGGGCCCAGTTACTTGGCTCTCAACCCGAGGAGCAGCTTGATCCTAAAGCTGTGGACTCCTCCCCTGGCACAGATGATCACCTAAATGAAGACACTGGGGGCTCAGACGAGTGATAAGAGGAGTTAGATGAAGGAGACTGATCCTGCAGAATGCAGGAGAAAAATATCCGATGTCTTTCTTGTTTGTACCCCCTTTGGCAGATGTGTTTCAGTGTTACACCTTTCCTCTGTGTCTCCAAGAAGTGTAATTTTTTTTCCTTCCTAATTGTGGTTGTCTTATGTGTATTGGGTACTTGTGTTCAAAGTTCAGTAACTAATGCTCATAGATAAGATTGATTTAACTATTCCTTATTTATGTGGAGACATACCATTCATCTGTGTTTCTAACATGCTACATCATACCTCGTCATCCAGAAGAATTCTGTTTTGGAGAAAATCCTCATTTCAAAATGACCTGAAACTTTATGCTAAAGGCTTTACCTTGGATTTTATTTGATGTGATCATCTCTGTAATAATTAAAGATTGTGTAAAGATCATGTATTTTCCCAAATAACAATAAACATCATGACCCCACAAATCTTGGATCTGCAGCAAAAGTAAATCTGCTCAGTGTCATCCTACTCAGGACTAGCAATGCTATCCAAAAAGTGACTTGACATAAAAGTGTGGGAATTGTCAGACATTTTAATATAAATTAAAATGACCAAGGAACAGATAACAATCATCCAAAAATACATTAAACTTCCAGCATTTATAAAACATCACTTGTCTTGATCTTGGTGTGTCAGTAGCTGAATAAAAATACAAGTACATACAGCTTTGTTTGAAACCATCTTTTACAAGTTCTCTACTCAGCTGTGTGTCAGAGCTCAAATATACAGATCAGAGTCCGAGTCCTGGCCCTTTGAACGGAAAGGAATGAGATGCTAATCCACTAATCCTCAGCTTCAAGCTTTGCTACATGTCAGCCTTTTTTTCTTTCTTTCTCTAAATATCCTTTTTCCACAGGGGATGAAATGTTTCCAGATCAGAACACTGGTTATGAAAAAGGAAGTCATACTTCCTTCATTTATCTCATGGTGGCTTACTACTGCTGGAAAAAAAAGAAGCCAACAGTCAACTGCATGTTAATGCTACAAAAAAAAAAGCGAAGCACTCAGGAATATTTCTCTCATTAACTCATATGAGATTCCATCTATCCAGTGTATGGCGGCCCATTGTCTTGTGAAAAAATATTCTGTGGTGGGTAAAGAGAAAAACACATTTCTTAATATGTCCATGGGTGGGTGACCAAAACCTGAGCCACCACAGAACGTATTTCCACCTCATGAATGCATGGTAAAAAAGCAAAAGCAGCACAGTCTTTACAAAAAGGATTCAAATTCTAAAACAGAAAATAAGAATATTTAGCGATGGACGTCAAGACATACAGGACATCATTTTTGCTGAGGAGTCGTATCGTTATCTGGTTAAAGGCTCCTATTTCATTTTATATCGAATATTATAATTTAAATTTTTATTCATCACATCCGGAAATTCACCTGTTCCAACTCATAGCAAAAGACAACAACAAAATTAATGTAACTTTTTAAAAGAATGTATGATGATGCAGAAACTGCCTTAGAAAGTAAGAAAATCTATTTCCTTTAATTTTGTAATTACTGAGATTTTGGATCAAGTCAGATCATACACTTCAGCAAAAGGGACTTTAACTTATAATTGTGGTGTATCTGGCATGATATTTTTCATTACCCCTTAAGATATTGTGATATATATCAAAATCATTGTGAAGCTCCAAAGGTTTAGGATAAGTGTGAGACCGGCTATAATTTATATTCAGGGGCTTTGTGACAAAGTTCTTTTTATTTTTCTGGACAGATGTTATATGAGGTTCTTACACATTTTGTCGAGGAAATAACAAAAAATATATCTGCTATACCTTGTTGTCATCTTTCTTGGAAAAACCAAGTCACTGTCAGTAGGCGAAAATGATACCACTTCTGTCACAAGTGAGAGAAGGGTGTAGCTGCTAAAAAGTTCTTGTTGCCAAAATATGCTTAAAAAAATGTCAAGATAATTGACTTGAACATCTTCCAACGTTCCAAAAGCTATGATCAGGTTGGAGGTTTTAGCGGTGCTCAACACTTAAGCCAAGGTACTTTACATGTGCTGAAACAAAAGCTTTCACTTTCCGTAACACCTAATGTGGTTACATTCTATTGTTCAACTCACTAAAACAATGTGTGCTATGCAGTTAGCCAGGTGGAAAATGTACCATGAGTAGAATCTTAAGTTTACATCGTACGGACAATCTCCGAGGCGAGAGGAGGATTGGCCCTCATCAACCCCTGGATTGTTGTGAGCAGAAGGCTGGGAAGTGGGGGGATATGTACCAGGCACCATTAGAAAGCCTGAACATGTTACAAAAGCTCATTGCAACGTTTAAGAGGAGAAAGTAGGAAAATAAAATTGAGGGAAATTGATAACCTTCAAGGTATTTTGCATGTCACACTGCAACTGCAAAATATACATTTCAAATTCAAATTTAAATTTAAGCTTCAGCTTTAAAGGGCCCATACGCCGATTCTGTTATTTTCAAATGTGGAGGAGTCAAAAAAAAAAGTGTTGAAAATGTGACCTTCCGTCACTCCTCCAGCCCCAGCCTCCATGAGATGCTCCCATCGGACCTATGAGCCGGTAGGAATTTGATGTGGTTGCGGAAAACATCACCAATGGTACGATTTAGGAAACCGCCCCTCAACCAGTGAAAAGCAGTAGTGTGAATAAATGGCATTAATGCATCTCTCACATGTGCACACTCACACACACCAATGTACAGATTTTCAAACGAGTCATTTTTATGAAGACGTGTGGGTTTTATTTCTTGGGGACTTGTAAGGACATTTGTGTCTTGCCTAATGTAGCGGCCAGTCCTTACCCCAGCTACTTAATTTGTCAAAAACGACCATCAACGAATGCAGCTATCATTTTCCTGGCCCTCTTGTTTGGGAGTCCTAGTGTTGACAAAACACCTTTTCCTGACAGCTGAGGCACGCCATGCACCATGCGTGTCGTGGTCGCGACCACGGAGCTCTGAGGCGGTTGGTTTCACTCCAGAGCCACTGCAGATGCAAACGCCTGCGAGGGTGTTTTGCAGCTGAGGGGAGGGGGATAAAATACTGTCTTTTAAGTCCCACACAGAAAACACTGACTCCCGCATCCTCAGTTACTACCAGCAACTATCTGGACATCTAATAGCTACTTTCCATAAACACATTACCCAGGGATGGACACGAATCTGGGTTCAGAAAGAGGTTAAAATCGGTCTGGGCTCATTCTTGCAGTGTGTGTGTGTGTGTGTGTGTGTGTGTGTGTGTGTGTGTGTGTGTGTGTGTGTACACACACTATAAAATTTGGAAGATAGCGACTCTGTACCAAACTGTGAATGCACTTCCAATCTGGTGAATTTTTTTGTTGAGCGTTGGCAGAGGATGAGACGCTGTAACAGTAGCATCTACAAGAGGGTCAGACTGAACAGACTGAAGAGGGGAAAAAATTAATACATCTGTGTTTGTGATTTGATTCAAGCTGAAGGGACAGAATATTTTCTTTTCTTTCTTTCTTTTTTTTTTTTTTTTCTTTCTTTAATAGGTGGTTTTGACAGTTCGCCTACTAGTAATATTTTATCTGTACTTTTTGGCTAAGGACCAGAGCTCAGCGGTTACTATGTACAAGCATCGAAATCTGACTGCATGTATTTGGGACAAAGAGAGACCCTACTTACAGCACTTTAAAATTTCAAAGTGAAATGATTTTTTTTTTATTTCGCAACACCATTACAGAAGTGTTTAAAAGACACCTGTGGTGTTGTTAGTGTTGGAATATGACATCCTTAGCTCGTGTTAGATTTTATGGAGCGGCTACAATTTTGTGAGACGCAATTTTGTCTTGACTTTTCGGGCAATTTGAAGGTGGGGCTTGTGATTGACATAATTAAGAGGATTATTCGTCATTGGAGAAAATGTTTGCTTACAATTGTGTCTATTTATAATAGCATCTCACACATTCCACCCTGGTTCACCATCAGGCCTCCTCTTTGTAGGTGTGCAATGTATTCATACTTTTCAAAAAGGGAACGAATGGGAGCTGCTGACTTCTGGGCCCATGAACCCCATTGGTACATACAGATGTATCTTCATCAAGGGTTGCGAGTGTACTGCACATCTCCTCTCAGCGTCTGCTTACCCTCCCTGACCTGCGTCTGGCTGGGGGTTTTGCCTTGTCTGTGCCATTCTTCTTTTCCGGTAGAACCGGTTCTTCCTTTTCTGGAAGAGCCGCGTCTTCCTTTTCCTCTTCGTCGACAGTATCCCCAGCAGTTGCTGCAGCTGCCGCTGCTTGATCCAGGCCAACTTCCTCAGAGCATCCAGGCTCTGCAGTGGCCTCAGATGCGGGCTCTTCTTCCTCGTTGCTCTGGAGGCTAATTCCTTGGTCCATGCTGCCAGTCCCAGCGGCCGAGGTGGTGGTGATCACATCCCCTGTGGTCTGGTCAGGTTCTGCCTCTTTCTCCTGTTGCTGGTTTTCTGTCTGCACACTCAGCCTGGCGAGTGTAATAGTCGGCTGCATGGAGCTGAGGTTCATACTTACATCATCTGTGTGGCTGGAGCGGGAATTCTCATCCAAACAGTCTGTCAAGGGTTCTTTTATGGGCCTGTGGCTGACCTCTGCCGGGGAACATTCAGCAGCTTCACCCTTTTGCCTAAGTAATGATCTATGCCTCTGAGAAGAGAAAAACACAAAAAGACACTGGCTTATCTAGTTGTGAAGACTTCAAGGATAACAGTCTGTTTAAACAACTGATATGACTAAACGCTCATGTTGGTCATCAACTTTAATGACATCAAACTTCTCCAAAGTCACCTTGAGGCTCTCAAAATGCTTCAGGGATTTGCAGTGGGTGTGTAGAGCAGAGGACTGAAAGTGGTAGAATTTGTTGCAGAGTCTGCAGATAAAACCGGCCACAGGAACAAAGAAGCTGGGGCCTGCAGGGAAGAAAGCAGACGTTTGCTCATGTAGATGCTATAAAACCAGGTGATGAGTGTATGTAACATCACTTTAAAGCAGCAATTGGACTGTCAGCTGCCTCTCACCGTAGACCGTGTCAGGGTCGTACTGCTCATTACTGGCCATGCTGTTCAGGGTCACCTCTCTATGGGAAGTCCAGTCATCCTGTAACCACAAATATTAACTCATGCTGGAGAAATATGCCAACTGTAGAGGCACTAACAGTCTTATTTAAGTGTGAGATGATTTGATTGTAATATTTCCAGGCTGTTATTTACCCACGTTGGGATTTCTATGAGGAGTTGAGATATAAACATGAGAAATGTGTGGCTTCTTGTATCTGAAGTCTGGGTGCATCCTTAATTCTTAATACTTTCCAAATGAGCTGTGTGTGTTTCTACATTGCGGCTATGGTTTCCAACATCTACTGCAGGGCCAGTATGAAAAGTAGTGAGGAAAAGAAGTGCCCTTGATGCATGTAACGGGTAAATTAGGGCTACAGCACAAGTGAAATGGTCATCTGAAATGTGAAATATTCTCTACTTTTTTTTTTTTTTTTTTTTCCCTTTGTGTCTTCACTGCCTAAAACAGGGGTGCTCAATACGTCGATCGCAAAGACAGTATTGGTAGATCGCATGACAATAAAAAATAGACATCAGCCTATCATCCACTCCATCACTTGATTGATATACAGGGCAACCAGTCAAATGATAACTGAATTTTTCCCACATTTAGGTCACCCCGCATGCGCAAACAATGGCGCTAAGTGCAGCAAAAATAACAAGCTAGTCAGCCAGTTACCTCCAATTTTAAGCCGTCGCTTTTTTGATCTAACCGGTAGATCATTTTGACTTGGTCTTTTTATAAGCAGCTCGCATGCTGAAAAAGTGTGAGCACCCCTGGCCTAAAACATCTGCAAATTTTGTAAAAGGCTCTTTAATGTTAGAATTCAGACAATTAAGATTGTCTGATTCCTGAATTTGAGCCTTTGAAAAATAAAGACTTACATGGGAATATACTGTAAGTTATAACTGTTAAATGCAACGCTTAGAATGTTAGGTGAACGTCCACATAGCTTCCGCTGTGGGGCTTAGGAGGTAAAATTCCATAATTCATCCATAATATTTTTGGACCTGACTAAGTGTATTGTCGTTTGAAGGTAAATAATAAATGTTACCTGTTTCTCAGAAGATTGGCTATCTCCTTCATTCATCCGCCTGATCTCTGACTCCACCTCATCGCCCTCCTCTTCCTCCACCGAAAAGCCATCTGTATCCATGTTTGACAGCTTGGAGAAGACCTCTGGCCCCTCTGTCTCTTGAAGCTGATGCACATCCACATGCAGAGGATGATTTACTACATCATTATCTTAGGTAAAATAAAAACTTTCAAGCTGAGCCAATTGAGAATGAAACAATACCTTTTCCACTTGCTGTTGGTGCTCCGGAGACTGCAAATGCTCCACAAAAATCTGTGAGGTCCTGAAGTTTTTTTTGCAGACTGTGCAGGAAGTGACAGCTGTTCTACTCGCAAGCTGTGGAGAGATGGAGATAATAACAAACCAGAGAAGCAGCCTTTGGAATACTGAACTGAAATACACAAGTACAATGAGAAGCTATGCGGTTAGCAGCTGATCACCTTGTGCTCTTCTGTGTGTCGGTGGTCCATGATACTGCTGGTGAAGTGGGTGCGACAGGTGGCACACCAATGCTGCATATCTGCTTTTTTCTCCCTTATATTAAAAACAATGAATGGTGAATATGTGACATTTCTAACCTTGCTTGCGGAGCAACAGCTAAACATGGGATGGACTGGGTGTTTGTTTATAAACTCACTCGTCCTTGTTGGAGCCCTGTAGAGACTCCTGCACTCGTGGCAGCAGAGTGACCAGGCAGGCATTGCTCATGTGTTGAATCTCCATCATTTTTTGTTGGTGGGAAACACTATTCATGTGACTCCTAAAGTTCTTTTCGTCAGAAAAGAAAGAAAGAATATCATTAGGAGGGAACCAAGTGCAGAATCCCTACACTGTGGATTCACTGTAACTTTGTAGAGACTTGCATAACCAGACTTCCCACACTGCGTTGGCACTACTGTGTGCACACAAAAGAGACGACTGGCCCTAGCTTGTTTATATTTCTGCAAGCTGATCAAAATCACCAAGGACAGTGCTAATTCCAGGATGCCGCAATGGTGGCAACATCATGTTGAAGGGAAAGCTTGCTATGCCTCAAAGCAAATGACACTTTCAAAACAATGATAAGTGGGGCTAGGTGAAGACCACATGTCAAGCTAGTAACAAAGCATATTTCTGTTACACTTCACGAACATTTGTGAACATTCTACCTACCTGTTGGCTGTGGCAGGTGATGCTGCAGAGATAGCAGTAGAACTTGTTGGCACCCTCTGCGACGTCCTCCACCTCCTGGTTTGCCGGCAAAGTCACGGCATCGTCTCTTTCCTGTGGCATCTCCTCTGAGTTCACCTGCTCACTGTCTTCACTCGTCCTTCCCAATGGTGATACGGCAGAGTGGCTGTTCATCTGCAGAGGTATTGTCAAACAGGTCTAAACTAAATATTATGCAGATTTGGCAGACACAGAAGACAAACAAACTACAGGGATTGTCAGTCATTGCTGATTCCCATCGACACTACTTCAGCACCCATCTTTAAGTGTATTCTGGTCACTGTTACTCATTAACACATCTCGCACAAACAAGGAGATAGTCAGTGTCTGACCTAATTGTGTAACAATACACTGAAAAGAATGGATCTATTGCTTATCTGATCAATAATGAACTATAATTGAGGTCAATTGTATTACCCCTCATTTACACTCTAACAGATGTTAGTGAGTTGATTTAAAAGTAAAAAAGTGGTGTAAAATGAGCATTTCATCATGCCATACTGACTGCAAAAGCCAGAACTTGATTTCACTGAAATCCCATCATGGCGGACTTGGTATAAAATTAGATACTGGTTTTGAGGTTCAAATAATATCAGTGGCATACTGGTCTGAAACCTTAGACTTACATTTACTGTGTCAACCGTTCGAAAACACTGGTTTAGGTGAGATTGTGTGGCTGGAAATTGCAGCATTTAGATAACAGTGCAATTAGCAACAAAGGAATTTCCTGTCTCTTAATTTTTTTATTTTTGGATTTATATTTGGATTAGTGTTTCCAAATATTGATGCCTCTTTCCGACTTCATAGCTTTGTTGGCATATTTGCCGAAATTCCTCTTCACCCTCAGATGTCTGTATTCTTCCAGTTTTTGCAACCAGATGATAAAAAAAATGCCACCAAAACACCCACTCTTTCACTGTGCATTCTCCAGACAATGACTTGCTACTGTCACAAATTGGCTCAGTTACACACACACACACACACACACACACACACACACACACACACACACACACGATAATTTCCCTATGTCCAATCCTTATGTCACAGTTATTTGCGCTCTACGATACAGCTCCTGCATGCATTTGTGTCAGTTCTGGACTTCAGAGCAGGTGCAAGAGTGCAATTTCCCATGTAGTGTTCATTATACTTTGTGTCTGCCTGGGTCCTTTTGTGTTGTGGAGAATAAACAGCACCTCTCACCTCTGCTGCATTGCTTTCCTCCATCTCAACAGCATCAGAGACCACAGCAGCCTCTGCCTCGATGCAACCTTGGGAAACCACAAAATAGCCGGCACACTCATCAGATCTGCAACCATTATTCTATTAACTGACTGCTATACATTGCAAGGTGACTGTTTTCAGTTCGAGTCTTTCTTTAAGGGACAGTGTGAACAATAACTCATCCCGGCTCCTCAAGTGGGAATATTTTCTTTTCTTTGCATCTTTATGTCAGTTAACTGACATAGATCCATCAACAACTTTCCAAACCTTGAAATCATCCGCTGCACAAACTGGTGACATAATTGAGGTGTAATCTACCTTCAGGCTGGCTGTTGTTATTAAACTCTGAAGAAAAACCATCCCCGTCTGAATCTGCAACAGTGGCGCTGTCGACTTGTCTGTCCTCGCTGGGCTCCTCTGACCTGAGTGAGACACAAACCAGGAGGAAAAGGTAAAATGTTGACAAGGGGTAATTGAGGAATGACTCATCGGTCCTATTCAAAATGAATCTTCACTGATTTTAAAAATTGCCCGGCCTAGTGGTTAGTAACCGAAGTGAAAGGGTTTCTCTCTTTCTTTCTTTCTTTCTTTTTTTTTTATTCACAGGTGAGACAGGGGTGGTCTTGAAGGGGCTAGCACAGCATTTAAGTCAAAACATGCTCCCTAAATATTTGCATCTTTCTAACATTGAAAGGCAGCCTGATGAAACATTGGCTTTATATTGATTCAATAACTTAAGAACTTGACATGAAAATACAATCAGAGAGCTACATAACAGGACCAAACACCTGGCTGACGGTTGGCTGGACAACTTCCTTATAATTGATTGACATACCCTTCTGTCCTTTTCCTTTTCAGCACAGGCTCCTCAAGGTGCTCCTCAGATGGTTGTGAGGATCCGTCCCCCCCTCCCAGAGCATCATCTGTGGGTGAAACACGGACAAATAAAAATATATTTTTTTTGTGAACAATCTCAAACCAATGTGGTAAAATTATACAAAATATTCGAAACATCAGCCTTTTATATATCTGTGTGTGTCAGCATTTTACAGAGATGTGGAAATCGACAGTCACCATTTAACTTGAGTTCAGCTCAAACAGAGCCAAAAATGTAAATCAGGACAGATTTACAGGGCTACCTGTTTCAGTTTTATCATTGACTTCACTGCTACTGCTGGTTGCTGCCTGGTCGTCACTGCTCCCTGCTGCCATCTGCTCGCTGTCCCTCTTCCTGTCAGGCTGGCGAGGTACAGCATCCTGCAAAACAGAGTACCAAGTTACAAAAATAATATGAAAAGGTTTGCATTGTTTATGAATTTCAGCATCAATATTGTCCTTAAATTCCATTGCTAAACCTCAGAGCCTGAAAATCAGAAATAGGAGTACCAATAAGAAAATATATTTCTGCCAGAAGTTAATAATCACCGTTTATACGAATACGAATGAAAATGCACATCCTGTTAATACTGTTTACACTTCTTTGCACTGTTTGTTCACATTTTGCTGAAAAAATATGCTTATCTATTTGCTGCTTTTTTGCTACTCATCTGGCTTCACTGTGGACAACAAAATTAGATTTCACTGTACAGGAAAACATGTTTCCAGACTGTAAATATGACAATAAACATTTGAAATAACTATGCTTCATCTGCACCTAAATCTTATTTGACCATTTTGAGTTGGTTGTTAATGTGGCAGCTCTGTTTTTGTTGTCGGGTCAATGGCAATGAAACACCTAATATTCTAAAAACATTTTTATGGCTCAAAATATCAAAACAATAATAAACAATGGAGCAATAATTTTAGTGGTTTTGGAGCCGAAACGCAAACAGACGACAACAAAGTACTTTGCCGAAAAGGCCTCAATTTTATCTCATGTTTTGTCTATGTAGCTAAAGCCTGACATAGTGGTCATATGCAAAATACTTCACAGACATAAGAGGCACAGTGTTGCATCTGCACAAAATTTCCATCAACACCACAAAAGCAGGAGCTAAATATATCAACTTCACAATGTGACTCTTGACAAGCACAGTGGTCTGAGTCTCAAATGACAAAAAAAAAAAACCCAAAACATTGAAGGTGAGCTATTTAAAAACCCCAAAGTCACTGTAATTAATAAAAAAAATAGTTGTAACTACTGTTGTTGTGATGGAAGAGGAGGAAGATGCAGCCGTGGTGGTTGCTACGTTGTTATTGTAGAAGCGGGCGTGTGGGTGGAAGGGACGAGCAGCTGGGAACCCCATAATGGGGGACTTGATTGCCATGCCCATGGGAACTGGCCCGAGCAAAGATGATCTGTTTGCAGCTGTGAAGAACTGGCGAAACTGCTGTCCAACCATCCCAAAGCCGCGCATGTTACCTGGAAAGAAAAGCGAAAAATAGCAAAAGCATGCAAAATACATGTCAACAAAAAATAAACAAATAATGATTGTTTGTCGTATCATATAGTTGGGGATTTTTCATTTCGTCATTACCCTGCATCTGCTGCATTAGTATGGCTCCTTGCAGCATGGGATTGGGGCTGATGAGGGTAGTCTGGGTCGCCTGGCAAAGATTGACCATCCTGGGAGGAGGGGCAGTCTGAGGAGGCACTGGAATAGCTCTGGAAAACAACAGCGGGCAGCGATGAAACCGAGACAGAAATGCAAATCAAACAAGCGCATTTACAGAAGCGGCTAAACCCCTTTACAGCTGAAGCCACAAATCCAAGACACCTGAATGACAACGTAGCTGCAGCACAGATTTTCAAATATAGAATCGACAAATTATTTGTTGTAAATCTTTGCTGTTTAGATGGACAGTGGAACTACTAGAATGATGTAATAAAAACAAAAGCACTATATCGATTTACCAAAATGATTTTGAAATGGTAAAAAATTAGGAAAAGACAGAAATACAGCATGAAAACAGATTTAGAATGGTTGAAAAGGAAACAGCAAATTGTCACGTCCAAATGGAATCACTAATCATCAATGCCTTTCAGATGCATTTGAGGAGACTCAAGAAAAAGCCCGAATAGGTTTATTTCTCGAGCAATTTTTTTTCAAGACATTAATTCAATGTAAATTAAATTGCTCGACCTGACATAGACAGTTGTATACAAGTGCTCCATCCAAACACAAGCTGTCTTCAGGCACATCTTATTTAAGCATTATTTTTGATTTTCACATCACATAAAGTTCTATAACAGAAATGATCTCCGTGGGCTCCCTATCATCGTTAATTAAGTTAGCCAGGAGGAAACGATTATGAAAAAACGTCTAAACACTCGCATGTCTAAACTAACAAATAAATGATTAATCGAGTCGGAGGAAGAATTACAAGCACTTTGATCTGCAGAGCATTAACGATCACAGGGCTAGAATTTCGATAACAGATACACAATCCAATTTGACATGAAAACAGCCGCGACTCCCAGCGAGCCGGCCCAGTTGCTGATCAATGAGGCAGCTAGCAAATACAAATATCGGTTTAAAAAAAGCAGTAAACTAGCATTACCGCATTGCTTTCACGGACATAGCTCGGTTTCATCGCGGGACTCACAGGTTGCACAATTGCACACTGAAAGTAGCGGGGATATTAACAATCGTCTGTCGCGGCTCACCACGTATGTGGCTCGGAGGCCTCGGCAAAGCCCCGGTCTCGAGTTAAAGGGCTTACCGCGGGGTCTGGTGGTGGTGATGGGCGACATGGTGCCCCGGAGGAGGCTGGGGTGGGGGTGGAGGCGGAGGCTGCTGCTGGAAAAGTTGCTGTAGCTGCCGCAGGTGCTGTTGAAACTGCTGCTGCTGTTGTTGCTGCTGCTGCTGATGGATGTGCGGATTGAACATCACGGGCTTGCCGTTGCACGGTTGCGTCCCGGCGTGTTGACAAGAGCAGGATTCGTGGGGCACTTCTTCAGAAACAAGTGCGACCCCCGTTAGATCGTGGAGAAGGAGACGAGAAGCATATTGTGAGCTCAGTAGTCGAGTCGGAATTACTAATTCAATGACAGCACGCTGCTCTGAGACAACAGGTCCCTCTCATATTTCGTGATGACAAGATGCTAGTGCTAGCAAGTGAGCTAACAATAACGTATGCCAAGTTTACTTTCTTTGACCGGTTAGCTAACTTTACGCGGAGGGAATACCGTCAACCATGAGTTTACAAGCGTTAAGTGCTTATTATTCAAATAAAGAAAGTAGTACGCGTGTATGAATACGTTAACTGGCAACATCTGTCATGAAATAAACAAAGCTACATTAGCTACTGCTCATTGCCATCGCACCCAACAAGTTAGCTTAGCAACGGTCGATTGTCTGACTCAGAAAGCTTTGTCTGTCGACGCTCAACATTCGACTTGCGAACGATACTACTTACTTCACAAACGGAGAAAAGGCGACAACGATCGTTTATTCAATAATAATCGTAGCATAGGATATTGGAAATGATCCCAGCCCCGTGAAACTTGGAGGAGAATGAGCCCCACACCAGCTTCTCTGCTGTAGTTAAATAACTAGATCATGACGCCCTCTAGTGGACGCCCACAGAACTGAACACGTCTGCATCATGAGCGCAGCCTGAGGTTGGAATACGTTCAATGAAATCAACACAAGATGTCGTCTCTTTGATCCTCTTGATATTATCCCCTGAAAAATATTATTTCTCGAATTTTTCATTTCTAAAATTAGCAAACTTCACATCATATACATTGTAAACTTCAAAATAAAATGCTTTCACCCAAAAGTGATGCAGCCTTGGTTGTCCCTCTCATCATGATGTACAACGTACACAGGAACTTACCTTGGCGTAACAGCGCTCTATAACAGTAAGTTTAAAAATCAGAAAGATAAGTGATAACAAAAAGAATAAGTTAGCTCAGCAATAAAACAATAGTTGTGCATGACAATATATACAATTTAAAAGGGATGGATACACAGTGAGAAAAGCAACAAACCATCACAACTTAAACCAGCCCTGGCAGTTATTTGCGGAAAAATCCCCACGGTCCATTCAAACTGAAGAAGCCTCTCAGATGCGAGGTGAAATGTCTTCAAGGGAAGAAATTCAAGTCCAGTTGCCACAAAAAGATTTCGACAAGAATTAACCATTACCTGGATGACTGGGAACATCCATTTACAATGAGAAAATCAAAGGTCTTTTTGAATTTGAGAATTGTGGGGTGGGGTAGGAAGATCTGTTGAGGAGGGAGATGTCTTAAAGGAAAAAAAAGGTCAAACTTCTACTGGTTTTGGTCCTGATGGACCTGAACCTGCGACCTGATGGGAGGGCTGTGAACAGGCAGTGAGCTGGGTGTGGGGGGTAGATGGTGAGGCGGCAGAAAGGGATGGAGGGTGGTGAATGAGGGAGTTATGGGGGAATAACAAGTGGGTCGATGAACTCTCAATGACTGTGAGAGAAGAGAGAGGAGGGGGAGGAGTGGGGCAGTAGGAGGTCTCTCAAACCTGGTGCAGGAGATTGAGCTAGTCTAGGGAGGGGGTTACAGCAGGGCTTTTTTCTTGGTATGTGGTGATGATTCTGAGAATACATCAGACAGCAGCAGGATCATTGGTGACTGAATCATGCACCCGTCTGGCTCTACAGTAGTCCTTGGCAGATTTGATGGCCTTCCTTAGGTCCCATCTGGCCATGGACCACCTGCTTTTGTGCTTTTTCTTTCTTGTCTCTGTGACAATATAAAAGCAAGAGTATTATTTATTTGTCAAATGAGTGTATATCCATCTCTCTTGATAATTCCAAGAATGGAAGTTGTCCATTTGTAGTGCAAGACTTATTATTTTAAAATAGTTGTAGGTGGCCAATCGAATGGTATCGTGATGGTAGAATACATATATCTGCTTGTGTGCGTTTTAATCCCCTTTACCAGTATAGAGGACTGCTTTATTAGAAAGAAAAGGTGGGTGACAAAGAGCGCCCCCTGTCTCCATCCATGTGGCTGACAGGTTCAGCACCATGGATAGATCTCCCATTACTGCAAGCAACAAGAGAAAGTACTCAGCCAATAATGTTTTATTGAGAGCTAAGAACACGTAAGGAACCATTTAAGAGTCCTTGTGTGCCACCAGTTTCTTCAAATAACACGTGTCTGTAAATCTGCAACAGCTTAATCTGCGGGTTTGACATAGAAAGTATCGAGAGCTGTAGAAACATCTTGCTCAAGGTATAGATGTGATATATTTTATACTAGAGCCCATCTGGTCAATAAAAACACATCCTGCCTCAGATCACAGCTATTGATTCCAGCGGGGACAAAGGAGTATTATTTTCTTTGCTGATTTGGTTACTCCGAAACATGATATGAATGAGAAATTTATATCGATAAGCTAAAGCAGATCTGATTGATATTTTGTCTGCTCTAGATCCGCTCGATCCATAATATCTGCATTGGAGTTGAGAAAGGGGGAAATCTAATGCCGTCAACCCGTTTTGACAGTAGAAAGTTTACCGCTGTCGCCACCCAGCGGTGAATTCGGGGAACTGCACGGAGATTTCCGAAGGAAATACAGGAGATCATCCTCATCCTCCCCCTGCGAAGCTCGGCGGCAGGGAAAAGCCTCGCCGTGGTGAACCGACACACCGTGAGGCGCACTTGAAGACAGCGAGGGGGGACACAGGAGATACAGCCCTCCCCGACCTGCAGAGGACTGTCGATCGTTCCGCCAAAATGGGGAACCGGGGAATGGAGGATCTGATTCCTCTGGTGAACCGCCTGCAGGATGCTTTCTCCGCGATCGGTCAAAACGCGAGCCTGGATCTGCCGCAGATCGCCGTGGTCGGCGGCCAGAGTGCCGGGAAGAGCTCGGTGTTGGAGAACTTCGTCGGGAAGTGAGTAGCTCCTGCGGACTGCAGTGCGTGTCGGTGCATCATGCAAACGGTCGCATTATCCTTTCCTTTGACAGTTTGCCCGGTCCCCATCCCCCCTTTCCTGAGAGCTCCGGAATCCTCGCAGCACCGGTGTCATCCCGGCTTTTTTTCCGCTCCTCTTTGCATTTGAACGCAGCATTTCGGCTATGAGATTATTTTGTTGGGCTTACATCAATCCTCATTTTAGTATATGTTTCAACTGCTTTGTGATGAATTCAGGTTCTTTTTGAATATACATTTCTAATGGCTTCAAAATGCTCATAGACACAGATTATTTGCAGGGACAGTTTAAACACCGGCGCCCTGTCAATGGAGCAGTTTGGTAGAAGACAAGTTCTTGTTTGTGGGATAGGGCTACTGTTTTGTTGTTGAGTTTTTAAAATCAGGACTGGGCAAGGAGGACAGTGCTTGCTGTTTGCGGTGAGGCAAACACACTCACTCTCTCCCTGTCAGCAGTGATGATGCTAAAAAAACAGAAGGGAGGGGAACAAATCTGATCTGCTGTGCTGCATGATGACCTTGCAGTGAGCGGAAGGCATAAAGAGTGAGTCCACCTGAGCTTTGAGCCCTTCTGGCAGAGCTCATCCATCTGTCTGCATATGAATCCCACTGGCCATATTCAGAAACCAGACTAGCTTTTAAAATTTTAACTGGTTCTGTGTATCTCCAGGGTTTATTGGTTTGCATGGGTTAGTGTATTTCTGAATTGATCCCTGCCTAAGAAGAGTAGGACTGTATGCACACAAGAGCAAGGGCCTGCATGCCACGTCAGAATACTTCAAGTCACAAGGGGAACACACGGATCTATTAAGGCTACAATTTACTCAAGACCAACCTTATCAATGGTTATAAAGCTCTCATTTAGATGTAATTGCACACATACACACCTGGGAGTCTCATCTCCATGGTTAGGAGTCACGGTTTAGTTGGCAGTAGAAGTGAATTCCTTACCACATGGTCAGAGTGCTAATCCCCATCTTAGCAGGTAGTAGGTGAGGCCTGCCTTCTGTTTACATGTCAGGATACAGCGCACGTGACCCTGGCTGAGTGAGCAACATAATGTACATGAATAAAGTGGATGGTATTGATTTTTATCAAAAAAGTACCTGAGTGATTGTCACAAGGCTTTTCCCTACCGTCGATTATCAAAAAGTTGATAAACAAACTTGCCTGTTTTGAATTTGATTAAAAACTCAGATTTTAGAAGTCGATTTGTTTGATGAGATCTTATCACTTTGTCATTTGTTTAATAACGCCTTCATTTTAAAGTATTGTGCAATATCAGTACTAAAAATATGTCTTCATGCTCATCAGCTGGACCCCATTGTGCTGCTTCCTCTCCCCTGTATCCATGGCAACAGCTTCTTCCCAATCACAGCGTCATACTCAGGGGAACAGTGGTTCACAGGCTGATTGTAGATAAACATGGGAAAAAAAGAAACATTATGAAAGGGAAATGTGATAATAGAATGTAGCCTTTAGCTGTATCAGATTCTCTGTGACTGATGTGTCAGACCTGTGACAGTAAAGGAGTGATTGTGAGAATTAATTTATTCCCAAGCACAGCTGTGGTAATATTGTTTAGGTCCTTCAATCCTCCTTTTTGAGTCTTACATCCCATATCACGTAGTTTCTTTGTTAATTTATTTGTTTTGTCAGCCTAAAACATCAGATCTATCTCCAATACATTGTGTTTGAACTTATTCCCCCAATTCAAACAATCTCACTGGTGCCAAATACTTCGGTCGACTCTGTCACAAAGCTGCCATTTGTGTGGCTGGCTAGAAATTTAAAATCACATTCCTTAGATTCCCTTCAATGATATTGGTCCTCTTACATTCAAAAAGAAATCATCCCAGATACACAGCTCACATAAATTGATTATGTCCCTGTATGAATATAAATCTAATGTTATATAGGTAGTTGGGAAATGATCCTAGAAGCAGCTTTGAGAAGCTTTTAACTCTGATATAGAATTCAATCTTGTACGAATAAATAATCTCAGTAGTTTGAAATGATTTTTTACTTTTTGATAGTGTTCCATGTTCATAATTTTCAGGACATTTCTTGATGATTTTCAGCTATATTCTTTCTGATTTGTTAGGGGATTTTGTGCTTTTTTTTAGGTTATTTATTGTTGATCATAGTATATGTTACACTTATCGATGTCAAAAAGATTCATCATACAATATCACGAGAAGATAGCTTAGCCCTTACTACTTCCTGCTCTGCTCTCTGAAGCGAACTGTCGAGGTTGGATTTGCCAGTGATGTAGCAGCAGATATTAGCTGTTCCTACTACTGTTCTCCCTCCATCAGTAGCTGCAGCTTGAGGTTTGCACAGACAATCAATACCAGAGTATGGAAGTCTTAATATGCCTATAGGGAGAAACAGGCTTTGGATAGTACAATACGTTCAGTCAAATGGAATGAAATAGATATGAATACTCTGGTCAAATTTGAACATTTCTATATAGAATATAACTAGCAACCCCTGAGTCTAATCTGCGATGGAACCACGATAGCTTTCTCCCAGTTGGATTACATTTGAATCATGATATTGCAGTGGGCTTTACAAGAGTTTCATGGGGACAAGGACAACAGAGATGCTGTGCTTTGCTGGTAAACATTTAAGGACACTAATCAAGTTTGTGTATCCACCTTCATGCCATGCCCTTCATTTTTTGTTGATCTGACCTGGTCCCTCAATGTGCCCCTCTGGCAGAGCTGCTGTTCTGCTTTCTGTTTGCCGATGCTGATTTCAGTTCCAGTCACCCTCCACAGACTTGTCTGTCACATTCAGTGAAACTCAGTTTAAAGGTGCTTCATGCCCATGAAGTGTAAAATTAAGGCCGGGCAATACAAAGAAGAATGATTACAACGGTAAGAATCTCAAGCTTGAAAAAACAATGTCAAATATAAAACAAGTAAATGAAATGTCCATAGTGCATTATGCAGTTCAGTTCCACTTTGATTCATTTCAATACTTGAATGCAAGACGGTTGCTTGTTTTTAGCAGGATTTTACTCATTACTGAGAAATTCTTTTTTAAGAATGACCACTTTACACTTACATTTACTTTACCACTTACATTTTCTATTAATTGTTTTGATATAAACTCAGCTGATTATTACAAAACCTTAACTGCCATAACAAATGTCTGACTGTGTTCACCTTGCATTTCCTGGATGACAATGCCATGAAAATAAATAACACGATTGAAACTCTAACTATGTGCACAAAAGACTCCCCACAAATTGTTCTCTAGTTCTGCCAACCAGTCTTTCTCTCCCTTGTGTTTAATTACTACGGAACAGACCTGTCTCTGGAAATACGCAGAGCCATCAGGGAAAAACCTTCATTCAGGGGGTTGAGGATGTTTAATTACATTTGTATCAATCAAACTGCAAGAAAATTACATGCGTGAGTATTTTTTTTTAATTGAGAGGAAAAAGGTGAAGACATAATATTTGGAGATTTATCCAATTTCATAACAATAACAAGCAAAGGAACTAAAGAACCACAACCCAAAATTTCTTTTTTGCTCAGTATTAAACTCAGTTTACTGAGTTATAAATGAGTCACGACACATTTCTATACCAAGTGTTTCTCCTCATGTCCGAATTTTGTATTTATATTTGTATGCTGCTTTATACTACAATTCATTCCCCTCCCCACATATTTGTACAAATCATAGTCTTCTTCTTCTTCTTTTCCTTTTGGCTGTGCCCTCCAGGTGTTGCCACAAAGAATCATCTGCTACCATCTATCCCTAGTCCTCTGCATAACCATCCTAGTGCATTGCATTTTTCCAGAATTGGATACCGCGAACAAGAACATCAACCTCAAAACCTCAAAAATATCTAAAATTACATCCATAGCCTAATGTGCCCTGTACCAAAATGTCCTAAATTTATTTCCATACGTTATTAGCATTCTAAATATGTTTGCCTGTTGTTTAGTTGTCCAGAATTTATTCTCAGCACCATGGACAGCTCCATAAACCAGCTGTCTGAAGCTATAAACGTTTCTACAGACTCACAAATTCTGAATAGGGGATCACTAAAGCTTCAAGAGCATCCCCCGCTTAATGAAAAGGAAAAATAGTATTTTTTTTACTGATATATGTGTATTAGCTATTTGTTGCCTCAATTTTATGTGGTTTGACTCCATAATATGTTAGCAAAGACATTTTTGAACAGAGAAATGAGGGAAACTCAAAAGCAATATGATGCTTAGTGGGATGTTTTCAGCCACAGATATTGTTCTGCTCAGCTGACTTGCAAAGCGTGAGGGATAAATGCTGTAAGACAGTAATTTTCTCTCCCTGCTGCCATTATTATTTCAACCCCCACAAAGAGATTACATCAAATATACTGCATAGTCCTGGTTTCATGCATTACGTAACAGAATGAGTGAAAGCCCCAAGCTTTCAGAGGAGTCCTTGCAGCACCAGTTCCATGAACCGTGAGGAGGATGCAGCTCCCAATTTATCTTTTTCTGAAACATAAATGATGAGAATGATAGTTTCATGTCTAATAGAGATAAATGTATTACCTAATTTAATACTTTTCTTCATATAAACATATGTTTATATTTTGCTAATTCTTTTGAAAATCTTACTTTTTCTGAAAAATTCTAGTGGTGGGATTTGTGATTTTTGACTAACTTTGGATTAGTTTACTGCTGAATTTGATAATATTTCAAAGTCAATATTTGCTCATAATCTAGGCATATTCCTGATAATGTGCATGTTTTTGTTTTTGGATTGGAAAATTGTACCCTGGTGTTTTCTGCAATATTACAAATCAATTAAATTGAAGTTACAGAGAAAAAAATGATGAGCCAATTTACAGAAATGACTCAACATTGTCAGACAACAAACAAGAAAGAAAAAAAACAGACAACAGAACAGCATGACACATGAAAAACAGGATATATGTATATATCTTTCATTGCTGCTGTCACTTGGATCACTACATCCACCACTTTGGCTGTCCACCCTCACAAGGAACTGGCAGTCCCAAAGGATCTTGACTTGGTCATTTCAGATCACCTTTGACAGTGTCTTCAACCTTAATCCTGGGACCTCCAGCCCATAATCTGTACAGATGTTCCTGTGTATGATGTTAATCACCTGGTTATGACATACTATGCTCCCTGCCAGCATCTTACACCTTGCTAGTACATGCTTGATTGACTAAGGGGCATTTTTGCACAGCCCACACCTTTTCTTGTGATTTATATGCATATTGTATATTAGATGGATGTAACAGGGTGCAGTAGGGTGGTTTTCAGGCAAAAAAATAATGATTATGTTATTTGCAGAAAAGACTTAGGGAAAGTCTCATCGGGATGGAATCAAAATCAATGTAAAATAGTGTTGTTTAACCACGTATTGAGTCGAAAGTAAAAAAATGACACAGCAGGAGTGAGGGATAAGGTAAGAGAGGAGACTATTTGTTCTGTCACTGCTGCAGAGGATTAGCACTAATCTCTGTCGAGGCTGCAGAGTGCCTGCATTACAATCTACCATTGGCGTTTGTCTAATCTGGATGACCACCAGCCATCAAGATTCCCTATGATTGGCTTTAGCTTTCACTTTATTCAAAACAAATTGTGTCTACACGTGCAAACGTTTCTCCAAAAAGTCATATACTTGAAACAAGACATTTATTTTGCTGTGAGGGAAAATTACCTGATATTGACGCACAAGATTAGAACACATTAAACCGGGATTAGATCAGGCTCAGAGGGAGACTGCAAATCGGAAGTGATGTGACGTGCATGAATTGACCAACAGAGCAGCTGAAGTCTGTGTCAGGCCACTATCACTATGATTATATTTTATAGGCTTCATGTTACTTTCATAAAAGATTTTATTTTTATTTTACATTTATGAGGAAAAATATACTACTAGTAGAGGAGACAATTTGTAAACACACAAAACTAGAAACAACCTGCCATTTTAGGGGAACAGACAAAGCTTTTACAAGGGCCAAAAAAAAGAAGTCGACAATCAAGCAAAAAGAAATTAATTCCAGAAATGCAAAAAGGAGGTAATGAAAAGGATTAGTTTTCGAACGAAAGGTTAGTACAGGCAACCATAAAACAAGTTTATTTACAAGGCACATTTGAAGACAGTTCACCCAAAATGTTTTTAAGGGTTGTAGCTTATAAGACAATAGAGCTATACACAAATATAGATACACACAAATACACATATACATACATACATAACTGTACATAAACAGATTTTTTTATTTTTTTAATTTAATTTGAAAGGCTAAATGCAAGTTCAACCTGAGAAAAATACAGTATTATCTGCTATATCTGCTGGAAGCCTAATGCAGATTTTCAGCGTGTCTAGTTACTGGTAATCAAACCCATATTACAGACATAAATCTAAGCATTTTAATTAAAAACACACACCAAAATGCTGGAATCACAGATATAGGCTGAAGGCTGAGTGCTTATGCACACAATATGTAATAACACGAGACGTTAGTTTTGCCATGAAAAAGTCGAAGTTGTTTTTTTATTCTGGTTTTAATTTACTTGACAATAATTACGTCAATTATACAAACGCCTTTTTGACAAGATGTGGCTTTTATAAAAGCTTAACCGGTAGACGCTAGAGTTTGTTGTTTGAGTTGTTATTTCATTTGGCAGTTTCTAGGCTAACTAAGTCTCGATGCTAACACAGCTAACGGCGACTAATGCTTTATCAAGCGCTAAATGAAGCTACATGCTAACACAAAGCTAACCGTCTGAGGCCCAAATTATACTCATACGATGAATGCTACAAAGTAACTAACACTAAGTTGCTAATAAAGTCGTCAGCATTTGTTGCAGTGGTGTCACGGTTGTGTGCATGTGTAACGTTTGAAACCAATTGTGGGTAAAATAAAGATGAGAAAATGGTAATATTACAAACTTCTAGCTTCCTCTCCATAGTAAGCCCCACTTTAATTTTGCATGGGACAGAGATTTTGTCACTCTGACAAACCTGGTATTCAGGGTAGGAGCCTATCTGTGTGGAACAAGCCATATTTAAAAGACACACAGAGGACACAATAGCGAAGCAAGTTAAATAACAAAACGAGAAATAACTAAACTGAACTCCAACATAGCAAGAAATTTAAAAAATACATATATAAACAAAAGAAAAAAAAACTAAACAAAACAAAACAACTGTATTGTAATCCCGAAACACACTCTCCCATGCTTGTATTGTTTATCTATTTTATTTTGTGTTATTGTATTATTTTTTATTTAAACTTTGTTCAACTTGGAGATTAAGATCTGTGTGTGTGTGTCCTTACTGAGACAGACAGCACCGTGTTGAACAGAGTCACAACAAAGATAAAGACAGACAATCAGCAGCCATACACATCATAAAAACATACATTAATCAAAATATCCAAATTTTTCACGATCATAAAAACTCCACAAGTCCAGAAGTGGACATCTACAAATGAACATGTCTGCATCTGAGTCATTCATCTAGTGAGTCAAAACATTGCGTGAGACCAGGCCTTCAAGTATCAGGCTTTTCTGTAGTTCATTCCAGGTAAAGGGAACAACAAATATAAATTCTCTTTTTCCCTGCTGGTATCCGACTCTATGAACAGTCAGCGAGAGAAAATACTGAGAACACAGTTGATATGTTTCGAGGGCTCCTCTCACAGATCAAGGTGAGAAGGTAAGTGGGGAGAAAACTGAGAATAGCCTTATAAATTAATATGCATCAAGAGCATCCAAGGTGAGCCGTGCATGTACAGACAGCTGTAGTTGCAAGACCGACATGAAAGTATCAGCAAGCGGCCTCATTTTGGACTGAAAAGAGGCTTAGCCCGTTGATGCTTTTAAAACATTTTGTTGATGCAGCAAACTGAAACAGAATCTTTCTGCAAGGTGCTTGCAGGAAAAATAATGATGTTGCATTGATTGTTCTCTGGCTAAAAACATTTGCATTGAAATGCTCTTAGGATGTTGGATCATATGGAAGAATGGTAGAGTATTTTAATTATTGATTTGTATAAGGACATGTGTTCTATTATGATTAATAACATACATAAGAAAGGTACAGAGTGGTTCTTCAGCGTAAACAGCAATGCAGTTTTTTTTATTTTAAATGTCAGATTTTTTTTTAGTCTTTGACAATTCTCTCATCACTTTAAGTTAATTACCCACTGAATATCAAGCTTAATCCTTGTTGAAATCATTAGATAATGATGGATTAATGAGTCATGGTCCAGCAAAATCGTACATTTCATTTTTTTGATCTGGAAGATAATAAATCCACAAAACGTTATTACTGTCAGACAAATTTTTGAGATAAATGATAAAAATATTGCCCCGCCCTAGTTCTCATTGCATGTATCCAGTCTAGCACGTAGTCAGAAGGTAAGATGCCTTGACAATCACAAATTAAAAGCGCATTTTATCCTTGTGTGCTGACATATACTCCACTGCAAAGCACAAAGCCAAAGATTAGCAAAATCAATGTACACCATCACAGGAGACTGCAAAGTAACTGATGCCTTCGAGGAAATTAAAGGCTGAGAGTACATATTCATAATTGAAAATAACAGATGTTCAGCAGCTTGTATTGCGCCGTGTAACAGAATTTGTCCAAAAGCTAAATCACACGAATAGCTAAAAGACAACCATAGCCCCAATTACATCTCAGCTAATGCCATGTTTCTCTAGATTTGCTGTGGCTTCAGACAGCGGCCTCCTCTATTTCTTATCCCGTCAGTGTGTGAGAACTGAGTGAATCTCATAGAGCGAATTCTCTCTGTGTTGCATATAAAGACCTTTTTTTTACATTGTAGATGAAAAGATGCAGAAAACCCAATCTGCTTAACCCCCCCCACACACACATGCAGACTTTTTTGATTGTGATTTAGAATACAATGATTTTGCATATATAAAAATCAGAAAATTAAGAGATAAGTTTGTAAAAATCAAAATATCATATCAGTATCCTAAAAACTTTTTAGGATATTGATCTGCATCTGTGTATAGGCAGTGTAATAGTGTAACACATGTTTTCATGAAAATAAATTTTACCCCATGTTGTTATGGTTAGACCATTTACAATATATTAATGGATTTCTCTTTTCATGAGAAACAACTGCTGTCAAGCCAAATCTGTTATTGATAAATTACGCATGGTATTATTATGACATATTTCTTGCAATACAATTGTGCTTGTATTTAGTCCTGCTTGTTGTTCGTCCTACAGGGATTTCCTTCCACGTGGTTCTGGCATCGTTACCCGCCGACCTTTGGTTTTGCAGCTGATGAACTCTTCCACAGGTAAATAGCCCAAAAATAAATAAACAAAGAACTAAAAGAAAGACTATGAAGATCAGAAATATAATGTATCACTGTTGTTTTCACTTTTTGCCAGCAAACACTTTAGAGCTGGTAACGGCCCATTTAACAAGTACTGAGACCTTGAAGGGACTCGAACCCTCAATTTTCTGATTCAGTCAGGCACTTTAGATATTAGGCCACATAGCACAGCGGTCACCCCCCCCCATCCACTCTGCACAAAAAACTGCAAGGTAGGACTTCAAACCACTGCTCCGATATGGTGCCACATTCAATTCACAAATGAGCATTTTCCTTTTTTTGTCCCAACACCATGATCAGCTCTTGTAGATTTATTGCTTTTTGGCCCAGAGATTTAATCGAAGACTTGATCTTGCATCCAATCGTTCTCTGGTACTTCAGAAAGTTTTCTATGCGTAAGAGAGACTTTGATCGCTATTTAGCCACCCCTCATCACAACTGAGATTTCTTTGTAAATATGGGTGGATTCTTTCTTGCACCACTTTCCTTTAAGCTCTCAAGCCAGAAGAGAGGCACAACTTTCATTTCCCACAGTTGCTAACCGTCCTCAGAGGTTAAACATTTCTCCCTCACAAAGGAAAACTATCCCTCAACTTCTTTTCCACACCAGTTGTTTACTGACAACACCATTGTTTTGCCATAGTTGCACATCTTGCGGTTCAAACTGTCATGGCTACAGAATTTGTTTGTTTAGCTTTAAACCCAAGTCTTGTAAACTCATTTTCTAAGCATTTTCAAACTCAATCTGACAGACAAATGCCTCATTGTGACATAAATAATTATCCTTTGATGACGTCATTCATCCTATAGTTCTGTTATTTGTTATTTACATCTGTCTCCTTGTGTTTAAATGTCTTCATTTTTGTAAATTTGATACTTATATGCAAATAGGAAGTGAGGACCATAATTATAATGTTTCCGCGCTTGTATTTTTTGCTCTTATTTTCTTCCTTTTGTTTCTTTGTTGACCTATTCCTTATCATCCTCTGCTTTCCAGAGTTTGCAGAGTTTCTCCACTGTAAAGGCAAAAAGTTCACAGATTTTGATGAAGTCAGGCAGGAGATCGAGGCGGAAACCGACCGCATCACCGGTGCCAACAAGGGTATCTCCCCCGTGCCCATCAACCTGCGGGTTTACTCCCCACACGGTGAGGAAACACAACTCTTCATCCATGTCCTTGTGCTACACTTGGAAACAAAGCATGTAAGTGAAGTTTCAGCGCAACTTTTATCAGTCTTTAATTCCTCATAGTGCTCAACCTGACTCTGGTGGACCTGCCAGGGATGACCAAGGTGCCTGTGGGCGACCAGCCCGCAGATATCGAGGCCCAGATTAAAGAGATGCTGATGCAGTTTGTCACCAAGGAGAACTGCCTCTTACTGGCAGTCTCCCCGGCCAATTCCGATCTTGCCAACTCCGATGCTTTAAAGATTGCCAAAGAGGTCGACCCTCAGGGTGAGTGCATGCGCATAAAAAGTTTGCTGATACCATCGGAGGAATGAACTTCACTTGCGCTGTACTATATATGTTTAGATATTTTATGTGCTTTTCCACATGTCAAAGAGGACTATTGCATAATCTTTCTGAAGATATCTGATCGATGGTACTTGTACATTTTGAAATCTTAACCTATAATTAATAAAATACCAATGAATTGTCTAAATCTGTCTTCTTTATCCAGCTACAACTTTAAACTCCTGTCAACATGTTAATGCATCAGATGAAATAATGTCATGCAAAATTATGATAATGATGCATTCTCTTTTTCTGTCAAGAGTTGGAGCTAATGATAACGCATTAAAATCCAATTTTAATTGACAAGGTTAATTCATCTCTCAGACCTTTCTCATCTGTATTAGACAGGAAAATTATGAATGTCAAATTCTGAAGAATAGACTGTGAGAAAAAAAGGAATGGTTTTTAAACCATTTCTGTAACTTAACTGTTTATTTTACTGTCCACATAAAACCTGCACCTGCGCTTTTAGAGTTTGCACACGGTCAATCTGCACTCTTGCAACGTGTACACTGTGTCAACAAAACTGTTTACATTTACATTTGCACTTTTTCTTTCAGCTTGCACATCCATTAGTGTTTACATTTCTGCATGCTGTTTACATCTCCCTGCATTTTCCCGCACTGTTTACATCTAGCTGCAACTGTATTTTTTATTATTTATTTATAGCTTCCTATCTGGATTCACTGCGGACAGTGAAATGAGAATTTCATTGTACAGGGAAACACATTTCCAGACCGCACACATGACAATAAACACTTTGAATCATGAATGCTTTTGCAAGTGTGTGTTTGTACATATGTGTTTTTAGGAATGAGGACCATCGGTGTGATCACTAAGCTTGATCTGATGGACGAGGGGACAGATGCAAAGGACATCCTGGAGAATAAGCTGCTTCCGCTCAGGAGGGGTGAGTTCCCGTGCTGAGCCAAAACTTCAGGGCCCCTGCAGTGACACGCTGTTTCCCTCTTGTGGTTGCAAAGGAGTCGTACACAGACGGAGGGAATGGAGAGGAAGGCATGGAGGGAACATAGTGTAAGAAAACAATACTGAGTGGTAAATCCAGGGAGAGACAGAGAGGTAGAGAAAAAGTGTCTTGGAGCAGAGCTTGCCTATACTTGAAGGCTGCCCTTTATTACAATGTGCTGATGTAGTGGTTTTCTTTTCCGTTTGCACTTGGTTAGGACCCAGGCATCTGTTTTTGAACATTTTCCATGTCCTTTATTTCTTATGGTTTTCCTTCTCCTTTTCTCCCCGTCTGCCTGTCTAATGCTGCCTAATAGTTCACATTTACAAGCCTGCTGGCTCTCACAGTTGCTCTAGTTATGGAGCATGAAAAACCTTCTAACTGAGTAATGCATGAGAAAGCTTAACTGGAGGTGAAATGGGATCTGCTTGACCTGAACTTTCTCGCTTGTTTCTCTTTTCTGACTTAAAAACTTTTGACAGCGACATACAGACGTTCACATGCATTTCTGCCTCTCCTTTTTTTTCTTCTTTCCACCATTCATCCTTCGTCTAGATTATTTTCTTTAATCCTGTGTCTCTTAAACTATGCAAAGACTTATGGAACACATTTTAAGTGGTTTAGGTTTTGGAGAGGCGACCGAGACTGGGTTTGGCTGCTCAAACTCAGTTCATATGTAGAAAATAAAAAGTCCTGCGAAATACCAGACTTCTCTAATAGAAGACTGTAGTACACTCCAGTGACATTACCGTTGCGACCACAAGCCTTAAATCTTTTCCAGCCTTCTTTATAGAATTTCAAGAATTAGAAAAACAGTCGGATTGTTTAAATTACATTGCTGCTGTTAATCTGTCTCTAATTCATCCTGTCCAGGTTACATCGGTGTGGTGAACAGGAGTCAGAAAGACATAGATGGAAAGAAGGACATCAATGCTGCTATGGCTGCGGAGAGAAAGTTCTTTCTCTCTCACCCCGGGTACAGGCACCTAGCTGACCGGATGGGCACACCGTACCTGCAGAAAATCCTCAATCAGGTGTGAATAGGAGCAAAAGAGAATCAACTTTTTAATATTTTTTTCAATGTTCCCAATGCTTTTAACTTGACCTCTGAACTGCACAGCAACTGACCAACCACATCCGTGACACCCTACCGAATCTGCGGGCCAAGCTGCAGAGCCAGCTTCTCTCCATAGAGAAGGAGGTGGAAGAGTACAAGAACTTTAGACCTGATGATCCATCTCGCAAGACCAAAGCTCTGCTCCAGTGAGTAGATAAAGCAGCTATTCAAATTGTTCGCATGCATTATTACAGATATAGAAAAAGTTTGTTTTGTATCCGTTCCTGTGCAGAATGGTGCAGCAGTTCTCTGTGGACTTTGAGAAATGCATAGAGGGCTCTGGGGACCAGATTGACACGGCCGAGTTGTCAGGAGGTGCAAGGATCAACCGCATCTTCCATGAGCGCTTCCCCTTTGAGCTGGTCAAGGTGCGTCTTTGCGGGATCGTGTGACCTTAATTGTTCAAAAGCTTCATAAAACAGTATTGTAGATAAATCATAGATGATACTTATACATATGGAGTCAAATAACAAAATAAACTTAACAACACCCAAAAAAGCTAAGTACAACAAATACATATTAAAGATTGGCTTGGTTACTGTGATATTTTCCTATGGCAAAAACTACTGGCATATTATCTAGTTCAGGAATATTCAAAATGTAAAGGATTTCATCCTCTATCCATATTTTCCGATCAATTCAAAGTAATACACGCCGCAGCTGAAAAAACCCGGCCCTGAAGCCATGCTGTTTGTGTCATGTTATCTCCATTATTATCTCCACATAGTGTTGGACCTTAAAACACCTGGATGAACCATGGTGGATTTGTTTAGTTTTCTCCATATATCCAGAGAAATGACTCAGTTCTCGTGCTTGCGCATTGTAATAAGCACTACAAAATTACAATTAAGGTCTCCTCTGGATAACTTATATTGTGAGATTTCATGCAAAGGGTCCAGGATTAAAAGTAGAAAATGAATCAAAACATACAACAAAGTCCTGGTAATTTCTTAGATATCTAAATGTTAACAGGAATGCAAGCAAAGACAGGAGGGGAGTCTTGACCACAGGAAAGTCTCTCGACATCAATTTGCATTCCATCACTATTTTCGCTCCCCTTTCACCAGATTAATCACTGCCTCTCTCATATTCTTGCTCATAAAGTCGCATCCTCCTTGTTTCTTTCTCTGTCAACATAGGTCACACCCCAACCCCCCATTGTCTTCTATGCACATCATATCTACCCAGTTATGTCCTTCCTGCATCCACTTTCCTCGTCCTCCGGCCCCCTCTAATCCTTTCACATCGCCCTTGTTATCCTCTCAGACCGCCCCCTCACCTTTCCCCCTTCTTTTCCATAGTTTCACCCATTCATCTCCTCCATCCTCCTGTGGTCTTCCACCTCCTAAACTTACCGGCTGTAACCCAGGCACTCGGTTTTCCCCCGAGAAGACAGAGCAGGTTGCTTCCCAACCAGAAGCCGGAGTCAAAACACAGAAAGCCCCGCTGTCTGCCAGATACATTAGACGGCAGTTCATCAACAAAAGTATGTAGTGGTGCAGGGAAAAAAAGAATTGAGATTGATTCTTTGAAAAATAGATTGAAAACAGATTGGTTCAGACGAGCAGATCCGCTCAAAATCCATTCATAGGCGCAAGAGCCTGGTAGAAAGACTACAACAGTCATATGAATGATTGAGCAGAAGCAATATTACTGTTGGTTTGACCGAACGTATTTCTTGATTAAAAGCTTAAGAGTGTTTCAACTGCAGCGCTTATTTGCTTTGTCACCTGTGACATAAGTTCACTGTCATTCACTACAATGTTACTCAATTGGTCTTTCTGTAAATATAAATTAATATGAAAAATACATAAGGTCCCAGGCAGAGAGTGTTGACCTGATGTCTTCCAAGGAAAGCAGCATGTTGCTTGGCGAAATGTATAAATCCTAAATAAAATTAATTAAAAATGAGAAAAAAATAGATTTAAAATCTCAAGCTAAATATATTGAAAAAAAGACAGTAAAACATTACAAAAAGGGCATAATGAGGTTCTAGTTGGACCACTTTTTTAAATAGAAATAAAATAATAAATAAATAGAAAAAAAGGTCACATAGTGGACCCTGTGAGCGAAACTTTACTCTCATTGTTCACCTTGTTGTCTCTGCTTGTTTATCCAGATGGAGTTTGACGAAAAGGAGCTCCGCAAGGAGATCAGCTATGCCATCAAGAACATTCATGGCATCAGGCACGTCCGTTTTTCACCCCCCTCCCTCCCATCTCCTCACTTACTACATCACTGTCCTCTGAGTCTCAGTCACCTCTGCAGCATCTATCCGTTCTTAACTCTCTAATCAAGATGGCTTGCCTCAGGCTGAGTGTCCTGTTGCATACTGATAAGATTATAACTTGGTAGAGGAGGTTTGTGATCAGAGGTGACTGCCGGCTGCATGACTGTCTGTCCTTCCTTTACGTCCATCCATGCTGGTGTGCCACCCTCTGTCTATCATCACTTTGAGTTTTTATGTACACATATGTTTGTGTAAAGCTGGATTTAGGATCAGGAATAATAATAATAATAATAATAACAATAATAATAATAATAATAATAATAACAATAATCATTATTATTATTATAATTATTATTATTATTAGTGATTATAATAATAATTTTATCATTATTATTATTATCAATATATTCTTTATTGGTTTACAGTTTACAGTTTTTTAAATAATCAGTAACTTGACAATTATTACTATGAAGGCATTAAAAACATTATCTCTGACATTGGCGCTTATTATCTGCTGATTAAAAACAGAAGATTTCAGTTTGAGCACAGAAAACTTAATATTATATTGACATTGTGGTGGACACTAAGGGGCATGGCCTCTCACCGCGAGGGACTGGTGGCTGGGGCATTTGGTCGACATTTTGGTCGACAGAAGTTCGTTGTTAGTTTTGTTTGATGTTTCAGGAATAAAGTTTGAACTTGTCTACGGCCCCGCCATCTTTCCTCATCGCACCACATTGGATCAGGTCAGGATCACCAATGTGATGCAATGAGGAAAGATGGCTGAAACTAACAATGAACTTCTGTTGACCAAAATGCCCGGGTCGAGAGGCCACGCCCCTTGGTGTCCGCCACAATATTTTCTTGGACATGCTGCTGTGTATAACATCTTTTCCCCAGTTCTATTCCCTCCACTCCACATCCGTTTATGTTTGTTTTTGGGGGAAAAACTCATAACGTGCAGGACTGTTTCTTTAAAATTAACACTTTTCTCTCCACCCATCCTTCCTCCCTCCCTATTTTTTTCTCTCCACCGTCGTCCTCTGTTTCGGCCCCGCGCCCGGTTCTCTCTCTGACGAGCAGAACTGGCCTCTTCACTCCGGACATGGCCTTTGAGACCATTGTGAAAAGGCAGATTGGGAAGATTAAAGAGCCTTGCACCAAATGTGTGGACATGGTCATTTCTGAGCTAGTCAATACTGTTAGGCAGTGTACAAAAAAGGTAAAAAGCAAAATCAAGTAAATGGTGGATAGCACTTCTAGCTGTAACTGCAAAGTCCCACTGCTGTTCATGCCCTCCCCCTGTAACCACCTGGCTCACCCCAGCCCTCGTTGTTCTTGGACAGCCGGACTGGAGTGGGCTGTGGCATTCCTGCCTGCCTGCCTACTTTGAATGGGCTTGGCTAGACAGGCTGGCTGTTGTCGAAAGCTGTGCTGAAGGAAACTGTGTGGAAGCTGAGTGGTTATCCATGCATGGTTGCCAATGGGAGTCAAAAATGGTTTGACCTCAGAGACTGTTAGTCTGGTTGTAGAGCAAATTCGCCATCTTTTTAGTTGCAATAGACAAACATAGATATTTTTTGTTCATGTCATGCACCAGGTACCGATGCGTGTGAACCGAGTAACACTGCATAAATGCTTTTTTTTTATCATATTAATGAGGACTTTGGGAATCCTCTCTGACAGTATATTTTTTGCCAACGTCAACTCCTACTTCAACATATAACTATTTTTTTTTCTGAAATACTGCTTTTACAACACTACAATATGAATGAATTCTCCTGAGGAAACGTAAACATTTCATCCTTTTTTGTGCACAAAAAAAAAATGTTTCGGAACCCCTAAATAGGTAGCCATGTTGGGTGACCTCAGCATCCAGACGTCTTGCGTGAGAGACTGCAGCTGTGCACCGGCAGCAACCCGGAGCCACCAGGAGCCACCAGGAGCCACCAGGAGCCACGGCGCTTTTCTGCTGGCCTCTGTGGCTGCACTCGCAGCTACAGAGTCTTACGTGTGCAGACAAGTGACGGAGCACTAGTATTTATCCAAATTGATCCACTGTGACCAAATCATTTTTAACAGTGGTTGATGTTTGGAGGCCCCCGGAGGCCTTGGGGTTAGAAAATGTTATGAATAGGCTCCTGCTGGGAGTCTGAGGAGGCATGCATTCACGCCAGGGGGGATCAGGGTGTCTTGGCTGGACATCTGGGTGCACAGCTGCGGTCTCATTGTGCGTCGCTTAGAGTTTTTTTGGCTGGTGGAGTTGTCAGGCCAGGACCTCTCTCTATTTCGTTTACTTTCTTCTTGTCTTCTCTTCCTGTCTTGCTCTCCGGTGATCGAGAGAGAGAGTCCTACCGCTGCCCTGTATAAGAATGGCTTTGTGGAAATGTCTCACTTGCATTTTCTTCCTTCTGTGCTGTTTATCCTTCAAAAAATACCCCCAAACACCTCTCCTTGTCTTTTCACCTGAAGTATTTTAATCCCTTTGTTTTCGAACCTCGACCTCACCATACTTTCTTTTCATGTGTCATCCCTTTACTTTCACGTTTCTCCTTTCACAAATTTTTTCCCCTTTATCTGCCCTTATAAATCTGCATTTGGTGCTTCTCTTTCACTCTTACTCCACTTCCTGTCTTCCTATCTTTAGTTTATTTTTGGTTTACATTTTTAACTCCTGTCTCCCTTGACACCCACCTATTCCTGCAGGACGGGTCTGTTCACCCCTGACCTGGCCTTTGAGGCTATAGTGAAAAAGCAGATCCAAAAGCTGAAGGAGCCAACACTGAAGTGTATAGATATGGTAGTGAGCGAACTCACCTTCACCATTCAAAAGTGTAGTCAAAAGGTAAAATATATAAAAGATAAGGGGGCAACGGTCACATTCTCTATTAATGGCACAGGTAGGGGTAGACCGATGGCTGGACAATTATTTTCCCTTAATATTTTAATCGACTTTTACTGTAAAAAGTAGCATATCGTGAATATTACATAAATCCATCGCCTAAATTGTATGTCTTTGTAAGCCTCTGCATTGGAAATATGTAAATAGTTATACTTATATGGCTCCTCTCAAGAGCACTAGAACATGGTGATGCAAAATTCACCAGAGAGGTGTAGATTGGACCATCTTTTTGAAAAGGTCATGCTTCATTCCTGCAGGCAAGACAGACAGAGATTAACTCATTGGAAGAAATAATTCAAGTTTGTTATGATTTTGTCCACATATGTTACTTCTTCTTCTAAATATCCTCAGCGGACAGAGGAGCCCTGTTAATGTTAAATACATCGCATTATATGCATCGAAGAAACAGGTGTATCAAGCAGCTAAACACAAATACCTGAAAGATTTGTTAATGCTTCAGCCGGCAGATATCGGTCTTTCCTTACCATAGATTTAAGAATTTTAAGTCCTATTCACTCATTTATTTATTTTTTTTGTGATTTCATTTTGGCCAATTATTGGCCCCATGTAAGAAACAGTTGCCTCTGAATCTGCATGTTAGATAATCTTCTATATTTTAAATCTTTTGATTTAAATCCTGGGTCAAAGTCATATTGTTTCTGTCTTTGTCAGTATGATTTTAGTTTTAACGACATACCTGATTGTGTAATTGCACTCACTGACTAACTGACGCAGGATGAGCGTCTCTTTTTGTTATTTCTACCTTTTTTTTGTTCAAATTCTGAATCTCTATTTTGTCCTCTCCACCCTCTTGTCCTGCAACCCTCCAAACCAGCTGCTTCATCGCAAAGCAAACTAGCAAATGATATTGTGACCTCCTTTGGGATTTCTCCTTCTTTTCTCCATCAGTCATATATCCTAAATTCACTGGCAGAGACTGCATGTCGTATACAGTGTTTGGGAAAATCCACAAAGGGGTCATTTTGAAGTCCTCCGTCCACCCTCCTGTCTCTCCCTCCGCTCCACTGCATTGCATGTCAGTGTGAATAACACCGAGCATCTCTGCATGCACCCCTGTTCGAAAAAAGAAAGAAATAAGAAAAAAACAAAACTCCACTGTCCACTCTTGTAAGACACTTTGGCAGATCTTTTAAAGCATTTTTTTCTCTTGAAATTGCAATGCATCTTCCTATTGGAAAGAATCATGTTCCCTTTAGTTGCAGACATGTCAGAAACATCTGCAGTTTATAAATTTTACTTCTTAAATGCCTTTTTTTTCCCCTTCTTCTTTTTCTAAATTAAGTTGTGATTTCACAAAGTCTGAGAGCCATAAAAAACACCTTGTCAGGATATCAGTGTTTCCACTGGCAATGCTAACAAGTTAATTTCATCTGCCATCTTTTTTTCTTTTTCTGTCAACCCATGTTTCAAAGTGAGATATAAGTATTTCAAATTCTTTCGGGGGGAAATGACTTCTCAATGATATTTCTCAGTTAAATAATGCGACGTAACATGAGATTTTAACGACATGTTAAAGGTTTAAGTTTTTCAAATCTCACCAAGCACATGGAACAATAGCTACTTGGGAATATTGTCTCGGTAAATGTGATAAAAATATCAAAAGTTAAAATTCCAGAGACCTGGGAGACGCCTGGGAAATAAAACCAATGTTGATCAGATAAATTACAAATCCTAAAAATTGATCTGGAATCTTTTAATATATTTTCTCATCTTTATCTTTTAAATTAGCTTGAAGCCTTCTCACTTGTACAACATTTTTAATGGAAAGTACTCTATTAAAGTATTTGCCACTAATGTATATCAACTAATATTTATTTAGATACTGAAAATAACAATAACTGTGGAGAGCTAATTCAGAGTAATTGACACATCATTTAGGCTGTATGAAAGATATCTCAAGTAAATTACGTTATCAATAACTAGTTTTCATTAAACAACCAGCTGATGATATAACATTAGATAGTAAACCGATTTTACTTGAGTTACAATATAGAGATTATGGTCTCAATTTATATGGCACTTTCATACCTTGTACCTCAGTGTCTTGCCCAAAGACACTTTGGCACGCAGACAGGAAGAATCAAACCGCCAACCAGCCACAGCCTCCCTCACTCCCTCACATATAAATGTTAGGGGATTTGTGACTGTCTAGATTTTTCACTGGGGGGGGGCAACAAGACAAAACGCTTGTATAATGCCTTTATTCTAAAAAAAAACCCAAAACCCTAGCTTTTATTGTATCCCAGGTTCCAGTGATTTAAAGCATGGGTTCTTCTAGATGGATGTTGTGTGCTTTGTAATCGCACCAATACAAGTAAGCACTAAATCAATGCGGGGAGCTGAAAAAGGGCTCCCTGGATATTCCTTCTCTCGCCAAACCATGAGATGAAAGATGCATTGTAACTTGACAAGAACATAGCACGTATTTTTTGTTCTTGTACCGTGATTTTTTTTTTGCTTTTGATTTTTCTCCTTTCCTCACAGTTCTCCAAATATGTCACATTGGAGGCCCACCAATTTCTGTGTTCGTGGGTCTGCAATGAGCTCATGGAAAAAAAAAAAATCCCACTGTGTGCTGGGAAAAAGGAGCTCTTTCTGCCAGGAACATTGTTTATACTGCATTTGTGTGGGCAAAATCACAGACTTTGTACTCTTTGCCTGCATTTGTTACTTATTGGCAGCAAAAACATAATTTTGGGCATAAAATCTGCTCATTGGTGTACAGCGGTGAGAGTCAAGTCTGGGATAAACTGCTCAAAACATAATATGTCTGATTCTATATTTTCTCGTACTGGTGGAATTACATGGTGTGTTTTTTCTTGTGAGAAAAGTATTGTTGTGTATTTGTGATGCAGTGTGTGAGTGTGTCTGTGAGTATGATGGCAAGCGACTTTTGTCCTTTTGCTACCTACCGGCTTCTCTCTATGTTCGCAGCTCGCTCAGTATCCCATGCTGAGAGAGGAGATGGAGAGAATCGTGACTCAGCACATCAGGGACAGGGAAAGCCGCACTAAGGACCAGGTAACACACACACACACACACACACACACACACACACTCAGGGCTCACAAACACTCAAGTCTGCATTCAAACTCAAAATTAATGCAACCATTTAACACATTTCTAAGGAATTTTGTCAAAGAAAAGTAAAAAGAAAGTCACAATGATTATATTATTATTACTATTATCATTATTATTATTATTAACTGTTATCAACTTGCATCCCAATTTATCCATCCATCAGAAAGAGAAATATCCACTAAACAAGAAACTTTGAGGAAATATTTCATGTTAAGCTTTTAATCTCCATCCACTGCTCTCTCTCTCTCTCTGTCTCTCTCTCTCTCTCTCTCTCTCTCACTCCTTCAGGTGTTGCTTCTGATAGACATCGAGTTGTCCTACATGAACACCAACCATGAGGACTTCATTGGATTCGCCAAGTCAGTTTTTCGCCCAACCCGACCCATGGACTTTTCCGTTAATTCGGTCACTGATGGTGATTTTGGAGTCTCGTTTGTGCTTGTGTGCAGCGCTCAGCAGAGGATCAACCAGATGAATAAGAAGAAGGCACCTGGAAATCAGGTTCTTTGATCACTTTCATACCATTGTTTTCTTATTTTCCACTCTCCTGCGAGCTGCACTGAACTCCATTTAATATCAGGAGGACCTCAGCAGAAACATCAAATGTTACATTTTCATTGGATATTCAACAGTTAAATGCACCAAAAACTTTTGAAACAAAACCAGCCTTTAACATTTGAAGGGCTTCAGATCTTTTTTGATTCAAGGATTAAAAGTGTCTGTCATCAAATGCACAATCCGCAGTTTATGGTAGCTTAGTATGGACATAATACAAATTAATACAACAGCACATTTTGGTCAACCACATGCATTTAAAACGTATATCAACGGCTGAACAAGAATGTCCAGCTGAGAGTCTGCCAGGGGGGCTAATCTCATTTTGTAAAATTGAAAACAGGAACCTTTTCATATCTAAGCAGGCAGATTCGAACATAGGACATATCATCAATCAAACTCTCTACAAATGTTAAGACAGTGAAGTTTGGAGTATAATTCAGCCAACAAATTACCATAAGACAGACATTAAACTGATCTTTGAATGAATATTCATCTGGAGTCCCAATCTTCATTCACTCCAAGCAGTTTGTAGGTGGGAGGCTGAGCTGGCTGCAGGGAACCGAGTCCAGCTGAAGCATCCAAGTCTGCTAGCCATCAATTTAACATCTGAACCTCATACAGTCTTTCATCAAGTCTTTATTCTGGGAGCACTCAATGCTCTGTTACGCTCATTGTTAATGCATCTCAGTTATACGCTATCTTGTTACCCTGGGCAACGGTCCATGTCCTGCACAATGCTGTTTCTGTTATGTTACGCATTGTAATGGACAACAGTTCTCACGTCACCAAACGCCTTCTCCTTTACTTCAAAGTCATGGTTGTCAACACAGACTGGATGGATGATCATTCCCAGCGTCCCCCCGCATGGACAGACACTTTAATGCCAAGTTTCTCCTGAAATCTGTCATTTTAATAATAAATAGATTGCAATTTTCGATTTCTATGTGGAGACATAGTGATAGATTGTCATTGAATATTTTTTACTTATATAATGGTGAAAATAAAGTCCCATGTGGCAGTCTCACCTTTTCCTTTACATACTGTATGTCTCCAAAGCAACAGACAAAGAGTAAGAACAGCGAGATCGAAAAAGAAAAAACCATCAGAGAAATTGCTAATACTTGGTTACGAATGACTTGTGCAATTCAGCTTATGCACAACTTGACCTCTTAAACATTCACATCCAGTTCTGTTTTTCACAAAACCCGAACTATTTGTATTTCATTGATCATTTCTTTTGCTCCCCCCTCCTTTGTCCCTTTGTCGGTCTTATTTCTACAAAGTAATCCTCCTTTTTGCTGTGTCTCCTCTCTTTCTGCTCTGTGGCTCTTTAAGGATGAGATCATGGTGAGTAGTGTGTGTATGTGTCTGTGCGCGTGTTTGCGTGTGTGTGCGTGTGTGTGTGTGTGTGTGTGTGACCATGTGCATGTCTAAGCAGAGGGTCTTATGTACATTTTACTCTGTTTGTGTGTGTGTATGTGTGTATGAATATGTGTATGAAAGTGACCATAATATTGTTTCATATAAAAAATGGGCAAGTGGCTGTGGTGGGGGATGCTTGGCTGCTTTCCTTTCCTCTTTTTTCAGCATGGACATCCACGCTCAACAACACAGACTGTTTTATAAATCCAGTTTAAATGATCCTTTCAACTTTCAGTCTTTAGTCTAGTTAGAAAATCCCCCCGAACAAAAATTACCAGTGTTACAGAATTGCATCGCAAAGAAAGTGTGTGTGTGCGAGACAGAGGGAGATTGAGGGAGAGAAAGGTGAGGGAGAGACTTTAGAAAAATTCTGAGATTTCCTCTCTTGATTTCCCACCTCTGTCCACTGTCAACCATAGCAGTGGAGGGGAAGGAAAATGAACACGTCACCTTCGTGGTTGACAGTTGTTGTAACAACCGCCCAGGCTTGGGTCAAAGGTCAGGCAGCGCATTGTAAACATAGTGGTGATCCCTGCTTCCTGTTTAGGGAGGGATGGAGCTGGCCCTTAAAGACCCCACGGCTTCTGTTCTCCATCCATTTAACAAGCCTGACATACATATTGAGAATCCATTCGACGCCAGATGTAGCTGACTGGCTGAGTCCTCTGGTCGGTAAACTCACTTGCAAACAAGGGAATGTGTCTTCAATCTTTGTTCGGTTCAAAATGATATAATTTTGACTGATAAAAAACGTTTGCAATGATGCAAGTTTGCTGACAAATGGATATAAAAGTGCCCGTTTATTCATAGCAAGGCCCCAAAGATAGAAGGAGCCATCGCTCATAGACGAATCAACAATAATGAATTATCATTTAATTTTTCTCGACACTACCTCTGCCCCTACCTGGGATGTGAAATTGTTGCATTGGGTCACAATTACTGATTTAGTAATAATAATAACAATAGTAATAATAATAATAATAATGTTACAGTTTTTATTTAGGTGCTCAACACTCAAAGACACCCTACAGACATATACATTTACACAAAATAAAAATTTTAAAGAAACAATTAAAATAAACACAATAAAAGTGATAAAGTGGTCAAAGTACAAATGACTAAATAATTATAATAGATAAAGTGGAAGAGCAGTTGGGATCAGATGGAATAGGTCGCTTTAAATAGATGTGTTAACAGGAAAAGCATTAACTATGTTGGATTTTCAGATCACTTTGTTTAGAATTGTATTACATATTCTTGATAAAATATTCTTGTCACTAAGCTGGACACTATCACAGTTTATACCTTGATATGAGTTTTGATGTATCAGTTAATGGTCTTAATTATTGTTTTGCATTGTTTTTTTATTCTATTTTTAAATTGGTTGCTTTACAAATAGACCTGGCTGTTGGTGCATGTTCAAACATAAGCAGGGAGAAACATCTCATTTTACTTCATGTGTGTTGATAAGAATTACATTGAAAGGGCTGAGTTGAATGGAATCCCAGCTTTCAGAATAAAGCATCGAAGTAAATTACTTCAGAAATGTAGAAAATGTTGTAAATGAAAAATCAGGCTCTTATTCCACTGCATGGTCTGAAAAAGGTTCAAACCGTCCCTGTTAAAGCCACCCTTTCCTTCCCGCTTGCTGTCCCCTGATGCCATCCCAGCAGCCGGCTAAGATGTGCTGGTACTTATCCAATGCTGTGTAGTTGGCCTTTACTAAATGCCTTGTGTTGGCAAGGTTTTGTAATGTTCTCTTCACATTCTCATTCAGCCAGAGAGAGGAGTTAACGATCGGTTCAAGGTAAATAAATCCCAGCTCACATCCTGTAACTGTCTATAGTTTCTGTGTGGTGGAGAGAATGAAGTAGAAGATAAAACAAGTCGTGAGGAGTGTGTTCAGTCATGTAGGTGAGCCTGTCGTTACAGTTTACCGTAGATTTGTGTTGCATACACAAACTGACACGTGGGTCAAGCATTGCAAATGTGTGACAAGAAGTGGTCTCATCTGTTTTAAATCAATTGTAATCCCCTCGTGTGTCTGTGTGTCTGTTTCCCCAGGTGATCAGAAAGGGCTGGCTGACCATCAATAACATCGGCATCATGAAGGGAGGTGCCAAGGAGTACTGGTTCGTCCTCACTGCCGAGTCTCTCTCCTGGTACAAGGATGATGAGGTGAGTCAAATGTGCACTCAGAAATTAGAAGCATAATCAAATGAATGCATGGGATTTCAGGAAATTGCAGGAAAAACTGCATTTGTAAATTTATATATTTGAAATAAAATAATATATTTCATTTTATAATTGTCTAAAATGTTGTTATTTAATACTAAATAACATTCATATTTAAAAATAGACTATAAAATATTCTTATATTATATTATATAAAAATATAATACGTATAATATCATGATATTTTGACCCTTCAGGGGTTCTGACATCATTATCGGGCCTCTCAGTGGGCCCTTATTAACAATTGATTTGTTAGGACGCTATTTATATTATTCATTTCTATAGAGATGTTTCAATCCAAGTAATTCTTTTCACTTTATAAAATATGTATAATAAAATGTAAAACAATGATATTTTAAAGATTTGGATTCCTTAAAATTGGTTACGCTTATAAAGGTAGTGAGTGCCCCCCCCCCCCCCCCACACAAAAAAAACAAAACAAACACCCATCCCCCCACAAACACAAAAGCAACAACTTTTCA